>LBNU01018920.1:63098-218321 GCA_014162995.1 Artemisia annua
AAAAAAAAAAAAAAAAAAAAAAAAAAAAATGGCCGACGGCACCAGAAATTCTGGTGCCAACGGATACCCCTGAAATGTGGTGACGTGGAGATTCTTGCTGACGTGACAGCAACTTTTTCCCACGGCACTAGCCCAACGGCTCAACGGTACCTAATGCTCTTAGACCTGCACTGAATTCATCATGAGTTGTTTATAGAACCTTTCGAATAAAGTCTTTTCTTCATGATTATATTATAACAATTTCAATAAAAATGATTTGATTTATTTGCCAGTCTTTCTACAACTGAAAAAGTTATATATCAACTGCTTTTTGCTAAATAACAAGTCATTTTGAAGTTTGGAACATTTCAGCCAAGTCACGGAATGTGGATCAGATGAATTTTTTCTCTGTTTGAAAAATATGTAAATAGATTGGGTTTGAAGTATTACTTTAATCTTAAATATTTTTATTTGTATTATATAATATTTGATGCAAAATATGTAAATGAATTTGATTTGAAATGTATTTTCATTGATATAATTTTTATCTAATATTATATAATATAAACAAAAATATTTAAAATCAAATTTATATTCAAAAAGTTAAAATTGACTTATATTTTGAGACGGAACTTTTAGGCTTTTAGCATTAATATTCTATATCCGATCCATCATCTATTGCTAATACCATTGTAAAAATTCATGAACTCAAATGTACGTCGTTCCTAAATGGACCAAAAATGTGTATAACTAACAAGTACCAAAAATGTGTATAACTAACAACACTCGTTAGCTTTTCTATCAAATACCAAAAATGGACCTCAAAGTGATTTCACTTTGCTTGCACTTTACTCCTTCTACTTTGTCAAATGCCATGTGAGAAAGAGAGAAAGAAGTGACCAAAGCAAGGACGGACCTAGGATTTTTAAGAGGGTGTTGCACAAAATAAACGTTGGGCTAACTAAAGTTATACTTACGAAAATAGAAAAAAAATTTTGAGGGTTGCACATCCTATAAAAACGGCAGTTATGAAATCTTTTTCCACTTCGTGACCTAAAATCATGTGTAGCTCGTGCTACACCCGACATACATATGGGTCGGTCCATGGACCAAAGTATTGTTTTGGACCAAAGCATTAAGCATATCCAAAAGGCGACTACTAGTAGAACCATCTTGACATTTAATAGCCACTTCAGGAGAGAGAAAAAAAATAAAAAATAAATAAAAAATAAAAAAAATCTATATGAAATTTGAAGGATCGAAACTTTATATAATGCATTAATATAGTAAGAGTGCTAGGTGCAATTGACGCTTATAACTGTTATAGGNAAAAAACTGTTTCCGCAATAATATTTCGATAACACACAAACAAAAAAATCCAAGTTAATCTACTTTTATACTAATAAATAAATACAGTCAACCCTTGTTATTCCAACAGCGAAAGGCACCTATAGCGAGTTCTATGGTGCAGCTATGCTGGTGGCAGGCGCCATATATAAGTTCCATCATGGCACCTATAACGAGTGGATGGCAGCTTGCACCGCTTGCTCTAATTTACCATGTAATCTGAAGTGTTACTTGATAAAATGTTGGTTCAACGAATAATATTTTATCGGGGGTAACCCTTTTACACAAAAAAAATGTTGGTTCAACGAATAATCTTAACATGTGATCTTTTGTAAGTGGTATGTTCCTTTTACAAAATATTTTTACGTACATGTCGTTGAATGGTCATGTTTTTCGACAAGTCATAACGAGCTTTCCATGAGTAGTACTTATCATGGTCTTTTTTTGATAACTCTCGACAAGATATCATGATAATTTTGTTGGAGATCCCAAATACTACATTGATCTCTTGTTTTATGTCCACGTCTTTCATAGTTTCATCGGTAAATTGGTGTGATATAAATACAAATTGTGTCAGTAGGGTTACAATTATCGACATCACAATGTAAGTAGTTGGTGCAAATTATTGTGAACAAGGTACACATAGTTACAATATTCACATGGGATCATGCTAGTAAAAGATTTCACTTAACAAACACAAGGGTCCATGAGAATTAAGGGATAAGGCACCAAGAACAACTACTACTCTTTCCTTTAATCAACTTTCTCCTTTATGAAATGCTTTCTTTCCCTTTCTCTTTTTCCATGGCCATTGGCCATGTGATATGAGGGGACATAGAACAAACAATAATCCATGTACTCCAATGCAAGAAGGTTATGAGAAAATGATTGTATAAGTCAAGGTAAAAAAAAAAACCTACATTTACTAAAAAATAGGTTGATTTATGTTATTTTTATCTCTAATGGTCAGACAGTTAGTAAAATATAAAAATTGAGTTAGAAATCAAATGAGTAAAAAGAATCAAAATCACTAAAAGTATATTCAAAACTTACAGCCTCCTGGACTAATTTACAGTATCTTATAGTTACAATTGTTACTTACCTAAAGTTTTTGAAATCATGTTGATGTTGTACGTATGGTGGGCACTAAATAATAATGCATTTTGGNTTTTTTTTTTTTTTTTTTTTTTTTTTTTTTTTTTTTTTTTTTTTTTTTTTTTTTTTTTTAATCCGAATAACTCATTTGTCACGTCTAACAAATATAGATGGCAATATGGCGTGTACATGATGTATTACAATTCTTTTGCATTATGACTTTAGCCTTTAGGAATATGTACATATATATAGTTCTTAAAAAGGCAAAAATGATATACGTATATAATTCTTCTACTTACATGCAAGTATGTATATCTATACTTAAAACTTTAAAAAGACGTTTAGAATGGTTTGTGAAAGAGTTGCCTCGTCCTGTCGTTGTCCATTATACAATTTTCAACACAAATGCTTTTCTTTATGGCTTAATACCGAGTTGTAACTCAACAGTTCTTTTTTTTTTTTTTTTTTTTTTTTTTTTTTTTTTTTTTTTTTTTTTTTTTTTTTTTTTTTTTTTTTTTTTTTTTTTTTTTTTTTTTTTTTTCAGGTTACCTGGGTTTTTGACTCGACATTACGAGCCGGCTAATCACAAGGCGACTACACTTTTGGATAGGCCGGAGTCATGCAGGATACCTCAAGAAAGTTAAAGAAGTCCAATCTACAAGTATAGCATCTCAATGTTTTTAAAAACTTAGTAATGAGCTCAATACTTCAATGAAATTCAATGAATATTTATTTCACAAAATTAAATTGTTCGTTCATATGTAGCTTTAATGATTGAGTTGTTGTCGTTATATTTTCAATGATTTGGATTTTGTAAGCAATCTTGACCTTACCAACAGATCCATTTGAACCTTTCATTTTCTTTTATCATCATTGTTTATATCTTTAGATGCATAAATAATAAGCAAAATGGAATTTTGAATTTTCATACCATAAGCAAAATTGTGGTGAGTTGGTGACTACGTATCATGCAATCATACTATACGCAAACTTTGAATAATACATACGTATATATAAACCAAAATGACCTACACGTACAACTTTTTGATATTTATATTTGTGACCACTAGCCCACCAGGCATGTAAAAGCGTAAAACTACTTATGTTGGACCCAAAAACAATGATGTAAAAGGTTACTATAAATGCTCTGCGAAGAAATTGGTTCCGTATTATTGAACCATCGACGCCATTATTTCTCTCCTTTAGTAGTGTTTTATCGGCTCCTCTTAATTTTTGGTACGAAAACCATGTTCTTGATCTATTGTTTACGAAATGACATCAGTATACAAGTATACATCCATTGGTACATTCACTAACACGCACATATGTGCCAAAGAACATCTCTCCCTATCATTATATCATAATGTGCCTCACTAATGGCATTTAAGCTTTGCTCTTGTCAAATCATTTTATGGTCACGTCTCTTAAATTCCAAATATATACCCAAAAACACACATAAAAAATAAAGTTGTGTGAGTGCATGAATTTAACACATGAGGAACAAGTTAACAGAGATAATTTTACGGTAACAGGGAAAATTGATATAACTGTTTTACACGTTTTGAACGGATCTTTAAGCGTTTCTAATTTGGACATTGGACATTCAAGCGCGTTTATGAAAAGACTACAATATAACCACATTCAAAATTTAATCAACACTAATGGCCCACAAACCAAGATCCATAATCAGATATGGAGATGCGGATCCAGGCCCAATGTCATTAGATAAACAAAAATACTACTCCGTAGTCCGTATAAGTTTAAAATAAATTAAGAATATGGGTAAAAGGGATTTTTCACCCTAGTAAAAATATGTTACTCTAAAAAACTGTCAGAGTAATCTTAAGCAGCCGCTTGAACTACCATTAGATCATTTATCACAGGCCATAAACGAACAACTAATTACCAACAACTAAAACAACCAATAAACAACATAAGAAAACATGACAATCTTATGGACTAACAAAATAAGAATTATTTGCGATTAGTTTGAATAAATTCATAATGTGTCGATATCAATAAACCAATTTATAATGTTATGAAAATTTGCAAAAATGTGATCATGTTGTTTATTTTTAATTTGACTCAAATTTATTGGATATTGCTAAAATTATGACATCGAATCAAGTTTTTCGTTTTTACCCTTTTACACTCATTGCACACATATTTATCATTTTATTTAATAGCTTACTACTTCTCTAATGTCACATAATCGGCTATATCTCCTCGTACATACCTCCATTCTTCCTGAAAATTACACCGTCATCTCATTCGATTATGATGACACTCGTTGCATTTGTTTTCATGCACACGGGAACCTAAACGAAATCGAATATGTTGCAATCCAGCGAAATAAGGGTCACATGACAAACAAACGGGACTCGCTCTCACCAAACAATATCAACACTGTGACATTCTACAAAGCGATTACGATTATTTCAATAGAACATGTGGACCCTGCGACATTTGACAATGTTTAACTTACCTTTCTCATAAAAACATCTAATGAAAATTGGAATTCATACTTTTGTTCCTTTAAATACTTGTTTATTTGCTAAAATTCCAAAGAATCGTCTTCATTTACATGCCAGTTTATTTCATTTCAATAACAAAATGATAATCTAGCACTCTAGCAACAACAATTTACACCATTAGATCGATTCCATATATGACATAGGTTTCATTTCAATCTATACGCATTTTTTTGCAAACAATAAAGAAAACTAAACATGATGGAACGCAACGGCCACTATAACCCAAGATCCTCCGAGGACCAGAATCTAAAACTATGAATGCGACAATTATAAAGGATCTAAACCAAAACCGAAGAAACGTGAAACCAAACCTTATATGTTAGCATCAACACTCAAACACATCTACATGCTCAGCACATTCACGGAGTATATGAAGTTGAAACTAATTGTAATTAGTTTGATATGGATATTATTGGATTTTGCTTTTATACAGGTTTTGTAATTCAAGACGTATGTATTTCTTAGCGCGGTAAATATACATAGGACATATATTCATTAAAGCTCAAAACCAAATTGGATTATGTATTAGAGCATCTTCAATGAAAGTACTCCCTCCGTCCCTAAATAAATGTCCACGTTTGACTTTTGAAGTCTTTTGTGTTCATCTTTGACCTTAAATATTTTTATTTATATTATATAATACTTGAAAAAAATTATACCAAATTAAAATACACATAAAACTCAATTCATTCATATATTTTGCATCAAGTATTATATTAAATAAACAAGAATATTTAAGGTCAAAGTTGAATAAGTAAGACTTCAAAAGTCAAAAGTGGACACTTATTTAGGGACGGAGGGAGTATATGATAGACGGTCCAACTGACATGGTCTTCATACCATTAAAGTTTAAACATTTTATTGCAATAGTTAGTTTATAAAAAGTATAAAGTGACGAAAAAAAATAAGGATTATAAATTTATAACCACAAGCCGATAAGAGAAAAGTCATTTTATATGAGACGTAAGTTATTATGGACTAATTATAAGTTATGACCTCAGAGTAATTTATACAAATAAACATGTAAGTTTATATGCATCAGTGACACTGTTATGAATTTGATAAATATGTTTGAGACGAATACCAGACATCAAAGTTTTACATTGAGCCTGTTTGGTAGGGGCTTTTTAGGGCAGCTGTTAGCTTTTTATTACAAAAATAATATCATCTAAAATAAAAGCTCCGTTTGGATATATTAACTTCAAGCTTTTATGTCAAACAAATAGCTCCTAAATGAAAAGCTGATTCATGAAGCTTTTTAAACTTCTTAGAGCAGTTAAAACTTTAAATTATTGATATACCCTCCAAACATTTATTTATAATTATAGATATGTCCTTTTATGTCATTTTACATCTTATAATTACATTTAACAGCTAACTTACCAAACACTTTTATTGAAAAAATGATACAGCTTGTAGCTCATGTTAACAGCTTTGCAGTTAACAGCTTACAGCTTACAGTTTACAGCTACAACATACAGCTTACAGCTAATTTTGTCATACATACCCAATTTGTCTCTTTTAATAAACATACTAAACTGCAAATACATCTCTCATGTTTCAAACAAAAATTACAACTATGTTTATTGTATCGCATGTTTTTCACACCTATCATGTTTTTCTAATTTTATCTAGTGAAATCTGATGAGAGTTAGGTATATTCCAAAGGTATAGATCTCGAGAAAAACATGCGAATAACGACAACTATTTTCTCTTATTTTTTTAATAAAAAGAAATACACAAGTTACAAATCTCAGATCTTTTTTAAAGTCATATGCAAAATCTTAAATTTCGCCACCGACACCTTGCAAATGTATACGACGGGGACGGCAGGTACAATATAAAAGGACTAATTGCTAAAAACCAGTCACAAGGTTTATATAAATTGCACTAATTAACCTTCATGTTTGTAAAGCTATACANAACATGAGACACCCTGTTTACTGGTGGATGATACGCTCAGATCTACTGATAATGCGCTGCATTTATACTTCTAACCGTAAACTACGTAAGTGGATAAAAATGACACATGAGCCTAAAATAAATCATTGTAACCTCATTTATTATCTATCCATTAATAATTTTGTACGCACCAAAGTGCTTCTATCCAATGGTATCTCATGTTGTGTCAGAAGCTTCCCAACCAATGATTGCGTTCAGCTCCCGCTTAAACATGTGAGATAGTTAAAAGATTGTCTGTTCTAAAAAAATTAAATTGGTACACATTGCCAAAGAGCTTATTAGTATTTAATAAGCTTGTTAAAAAACGGGAATACTTGCAACGGCAATGCCTTTAAAGGGCCCCGTTGGTTTATAAATGGGTTTAGGCTTAGGATTTAGATTTGCATTTGAATTTGATGTAGAGAAAGAAAGTATTATAAAGAAGTAATAAATAACTTAAAAAAAAAATAGTAAAAAAATGATTAAGAGATATAAAAGATGATGGGGGGGTGAAGATAGAGAGAAAAGACAAATGAGCCCGAACACCTTAAATTAAAACCAACCTTCCTACATGTCTTGTTCGAATAGTCAAAAAGTTAACGACTCATTCCCTAATCCTAATCCTAAATATCTAACAAACATTATTTTTACTTAAAACCCAAAACCCACCCCCAAAGCTCTAAACCAACGGGCCTAAGTGTTGTGTTTTCTATACAACTTATAGAGAAAGTTCAATGTAGATCACAAATTCTTTGTAGACCCAATTAACCATCCAACCCTTTATCTTTTTATAAAAAAAAAAAAAAAAAGAAAAAAATTTTTTTTTTTTTTTTTTTTTTTTTGATATAATATCTCACAAACCGTTAATCGTTAAGCTAAAAGAATCATATTATGACAACGAGAATTAAATTATCTTCTATAGGGAGTACTTCTATATACTTTCGACGAATTTTTTTCGTGAGTATTGAAATTTACGTAAATCACACGTGATTCCCAACATACAAATCACATGTGATTTTTTCAGACACAAATTTTAACATTAAAACAAAACTCGAAAAATAGGGTTCGTCGAAGTATATCGAAGTGCCATCTACTGAAAGATAAAAAAAAAAATCGTCGCGATGGTGTATTTTTTGTCGCATAACGATTTACCGTTTGCAAGATATTTTATTTTAAAAAATAAGGTGATTTTTTTTCTCTTTTTTAATAATAATTTTGATGAAAAAATGAATAACAATGATTGATTTATTGAGTCTATTGAAAATATGGGGTATATAATGATTTCAACTCATAACTTACTTAAGTTTGAGCTTTAAAAAATAAGTTTTTAGAAACTTTTGTTTATAAGAAGTTAGTTAAAGTTTTAGAATATCGTAAGCTTTAGCTTTTTATAAGAGATGCTATATAGAAACCTTTATTTCTTCAATTCATGTATTTTTGTTGCTCAATTCATCTTAAATTAAATGTTCACCTTCAAATTCAAATTGTACACAATGTAAGAAAAAATAAAACCATTGCGTTGTGCACCAATAAAATTTCATCTTTACATTTTGAAAACATTTTAACTTGTTAAAATATAATACTGAACACTCATTTTAAAATAATCGGTATTAAAAGGTGGCCAACAAACTTAGTACAGGTGAATATATGCTCAGTTGGCCACCTGAGTTCCTTCTAGAGCTTGGGAGGGGTTTTACCCGGGTTTGAGTCTCGCAAGTGACAAAGAAAATCCAGATTGTCCTCTTAGTGTGAAGCCGTGAGTTTTAGGGGTTTCCCTTAGTGGGTCTCTCTTAGTGGTTCGGGTCTCGGGACCTGCCCATCTGGATGGTTTAAATCAGGGTCGGATTTCAAGTGTGGTGTCGTTCTAAAAAAGAAAATAATAATAATAATAAATATATACTTGTAATTTTTTATTTTTTTAATCTAGTTATCTTAACATTTTGGGCGACTAGTTTTATGACATCGAGTAATTCCTTCGATCCCGCGTGACATCCTTAACCCGATAAGGACAAGCTATTTGTCTCGAGTATTTATTTTTTATTTTTTTATTTTTTTTGAACGGCAGAAATTTATAAAAGAAAACTAGCAAAAGCTAGAACAAATTACATAGGGACAATAGAATCTAAAGGATTATTAATCCACCCTACCCAACTATAAGTAAACTTATGATTTCTAGATGAAATCCAAAGAAAAGAGTGATACACAATGAAATCCCATAAGACCGCCTTCTTAGGAGGGGGAGACGAGAAGACCAACCTATTACGAAAGCTTCATATAGACCACATGAGGATTCCCCCAATCCCTTCCAATAACGACTTAGCCTTAACCGATAGATGTGAAGATCCGAGCCAAGAACACCAATCCAAATAATTAGAACAAATAGGAATATCTAAATCCACCCATCGAACCAACAAAGCCGATAAAGTTTTTGCCATCTCGCAAGAAAAAAAGATGTGATTAGCGGTTTCAACTTCCTCGCCACAAATAGGGCACAAGGTAGAAGCGACATCGATGCCTTTTCTATCCAAGTTTACCCTAGTAGGAAGCTTATTAAGAGCCAATCTCCACAAGAAGACATTAGCTTTAATGGGGATACAACAACTCCAACGAGTAGCATTAAACTCGGCTACTAGGGTGTTATCATCAATCCAACATCGCTTAGAAGCAACAGTGAAATTAGACGAAGCATTTAGCGTCCAGACCCATGAATCTGATTGATCAGAAAGGGTAACATCCCTTATACAAGATAACAACGAGGAAAGTTGGGAGGATTCTTCACTACCTCTAGGAATCCGTGTAAGAATGAGAGACCAATCAGTAACATGAACTCGATTCATTACCTTGCACCCTTTATCTGTATCAAGCATATATATACGAGGAAATCGACTTTTGAAGGGAACGTTACCATGCCAAATATCATCCCAGAAACTAGTGAGGCCACCATTCCCAAGCTTCCTTTTGCACATCGAAAGAAGATCAATACCCTTATTTTTAAGACGTTTAACAGCTGACAAAATGGTTCCCCAGGTACTATGATGAGCTCGCTCATCGTTAATGCCACCATTGTTTCCATAAATGCTTTTAATGACTCCCGCCCAAAGACTCCAAATCCATTTAAAAAGAAGCCCTAGGTTTAGAGCGTAAATGCTGCCAACACCTAAGCCCTAGGTCTCGAGTATAATAGAGGTTTACTGGTTTTGTCATGCATTTGACTCATCAAAGGAACGGCCCAACTCCATACCAGTGTAGTATCATATTGAGTCGTTTACTGATGACACGTACTACACCCTTACTGTTAGGATAGTCCAACAAGACCAACAAAATAAACCAAAACCTACGCATTCAATACGCTTCCAAACATAACCCGACCCCTCAGAAGTTGCCTCGTGACATTTAGCTATGTTTGAAAACATGGAGGATGACTCTAGTAACATGTTCCCATTTTCAGGGGACTTGTTGTTGAAGTTATAACGAGAATAAGAAATGTGGTTCCCTCGTCATCGTCCTCGTACATTTCAGACACGCTGTCACAACCACCTTCACATTTTCACACACATTCCCACACCTTAACTGTGTGTAACCCACAATGGTGATGGAGATCAACCAAGATGTGAACAACAATCTCATAAGATTGAAATGCTCTGTTCAGACATACGATTGGGGAAGAATAGGAAACGAATCATTAGTTGCCAATATTTATGATGGTGAGATTGATGAGAATAAAACATATGCTGAGCTTTGGATGGGGACCCATGATTCTGGTCCTTCTTTTTTAGTTAATAATGATAATGAGGAGGATTTGAGTTTGAAGGATTGGATTAAGAAGAATCCTGATGTTTTGGGTGATGTTGTTGTTGAAAAATGGGGTGTTGATCTTCCTTTTATGTTTAAGGTAATTGTTGATTTTTAATCTATGTGTTTTGATGTATTCTATGTAGATTTGTATTTGATTAATTGAGAATTAGGTCTACAAGAGGATCTGAAGCTGTTGTATTAGTGCTTTTGTGTAATGTGACTCGATTTTAGGAAGTTAAGGCGATTTTTTGTTTAATTTTCCAGTACTATTAATTACATGAAACAATATCTGTAGAAGTAACTAGTGATCGGAAAATTGACGCGCTAACTTCTTGAAAAGGGAGGTCTTTACCCCGTTTGATTCTGTGTGGTGGTGGGTTCAAACCCCGTGGATTAGTCGGCCAAAAGAAAGTTGAGGTGATTAGAGGATATTATTAGATATTGTAGGGGGATCTTTGTTTCCAATAGTGTTGGAAACCTGTGGTACTGGTTCTGAGTAGTTTATACATCAACTTTTTTGGCTCTCAGAGAGAGTTTTGCTGGAAGTAAGAGATACATTTTGCGGAACATGCAGCTCTAGCTGATAGGCAAATATATATATGAGGAATAATTTGATAATTGATAGTTTAGATATGTTAATAAACATTGGTAATTTAATCTATATTACTCCGTATTTGGTCATTTGTTTTGGTAAAGGAAGTAGCCCTTTAATCAAGTTGTATTTAGTTTCAGTTTTCACTATGAAGAACTAGGATGAAAAGTGACTACTAAGTTTTTATATTTCAATAATTTATAGATATATATATAGATACAATATTTGAAGTCAAGCTTTGATGCCAAAGCTTCTGTTTGCTTTTAATGTGGTGATTTTAATTATTGACGCGGGTGATTGGTTATGTTATCAGGTTCTTTCAGTTGCTCGTGCATTGTCAATTCAGGCTCATCCGGACAAGGCATTGGCAGGGTTCCTTCACACGTTGAAGCCCAGTGTGTATAAAGATGCAAGTCACAAACCTGAGATGGTTTTGGCGGTAACTGAGTTTGAAGCCTTATGCGGGTTTATTAGCTCTGAGGTAGTCATACTGATTTATTTCATCTTCATTATTATTATAGATATATGTTTGAGCCTAAGAAAACTTACTGCTTGGTGCTTGCTCACTGAATTTTTATTATTCCCTCATAAGATGGTCAAACAGAGTTTATGAACTTTTGTTTCTTTACATTTTGTTTTGTCAGATTCCTTGTATCATTCTGTGTTGCGTTCGGTTTTGTTTGATTAGTAATATTAAATTAAATCTAGCTGGACTGCTGAGCAATGGGATGATACAAAATATACTTTAAGCATTAAGGGTAGAATGAGCTAGGCAAGTGGCTTATATTTCAATTGCTGCATTATCATTTCTACTATCTCCTTTGTGGAATTGTGGATGTTATTTTCCAGTAACATGGCCAATGTACTATTTCATCTGGTGTCTTATTTTGCAAAGTACATTCCAATAACCAGTACCATTGCTAGTTCTATAAAAAAGAAGCAACTTGGAGGCCTGAATATCTTGTAACTACAATATAATTCCAAAATTTTCATATTGAATGTCCATGTTTTTTATCTGAAGTCTGAAGTTTACCTATCCATTTTCTAGGAAAGAGTTTCAGAAATCCATTGTGTCGTGTTCATGCATTTTTTCTGAATTAAAATTGTAGCCCCAGATGGAATGATATGTGTATAGAGTCCATTGATGTGGATGACATTTTTATACTTGGTCTTATATTAAGTAATGCTCATACATTCTTGTGATTGATTGTAGGAGCTTGAGGCTGTGCTTGAAAGTGTTCCAGAGATCATGGAAGTGGTTGGTGGTACATATACGGACCAAGTTTTACCTGTCAACGAGCAAGACAAGGGGTCCAAGGAAATGCAGTTTCTTCAGTCAGTGTTTATTAAACTCATGTCAGCTGAAAGTAAGGTGGTTTCTGCAGCGGTCTCCAAATTGATCAGTCGGATTAATATGGAAAAGAAGGTATCTCATTTCACATCATTTGATGTTATTGGTGTAATGCTTAAATTTATTTTTGTGTTCCTTTTTGTCTATTATTTAACTCTTACTGAACATTAGATGTTAGTAATTTCATCTTTAATCCACAGTTTTATTTAAAAAACGTATCCAAAGAAATAAATCCGTTTCCTTTAATCGAAGTCCCTAAAGTTGGATGATTGACATCTCAGTTCACCCAGTAAAATTGCCGATCAAAAGATCAAACAACACGACTTAATGCTCGAATATTTTATTCAGATCGAATTATTAGGACAATGTAACAAGGGATCATCAATACCTTTACCTTAGTGCATAAGATGGACATATCTAACAATGAATTATAGATATCAGCAGATTTGTGATTATAAGGTTCGAACAAAAAAAATCATAGAATATGTTTTTAACTCTTAGTTGGAGATTTCAACCATGACTTGACTTCCCCTCAAAAGATGGTCAATGGTGGAGGACAGATGGATAATGTTGGTTTCGAAATTTTGGTAAAACGTGAATATGTTTAAGAAGTTGAAAACAAGTTTTACACAAGACCCATTTGACAACTAATAACACCATTGTACTTTTCAATATATATAATTCTTATTAGTAATGAATCAAAGAATTAGAAGGGATAGTTGCAAAACACTATTAGCCTATTACAATTGAATGACAAATGATTCTCCTAATCCTAAACTAAAACCGAAGTTGAAGTTTATGGTGAACAACATAAGCTTACTAGCTTAGCTGATGAGGAGGATACTTTCACAATAATACATTTGTATTATTTTTGTGTAAAGAATTTCTAAATCTTCTCTTTACAAACTTTCTCTTATATAGGCGAGGATAAAGTTGAAGTCTCATGTTGTAGTAGGTTAGGTGTCAAACATCTAGTAGAAGAGTACATCTTCTGCATAGTGCTTCTATATGCAGCTTCACTTCCAAAGTAATTTAGTGAATAATTAATTCAACTATTCACCTTTTTATCAACCACTCTTGTACTTGTTTGTCTTCCTTGTAGTTGCTTTTTCCTTTATGCTTTTAGGAAGTTCCCGCCCATATATTCTGTTTGATTCAGAGAGTATATTGAGTCGGTGAGACTTTGTCGGATCTCACTGACAAGTTACTAAGGTTGTTTTATGTTCAAATACTGTCAGAAACAACTGGGTCAAATCTTTGGCCTAACAATCTCCCCCTATTTGAATATACAAATAGCGTGAGTTATCATCTTCTTTGGTTCATGGACTCTAGTTGCTGAATCCACCTAAGTGACTAGAGTGTCTTGACTTGTTTTGTCGTGAACTCTGAAAGTGACTCACTACTAAATTATAATTGGCTATTTTATGCTTAAATCTAGTGAGAGACCATTGAGCAAATCTTTGTTCCAACAGATAATCGTGCTTTAGAATAGTTGGATATAAACTCCCGCATTAAATTTTATATGGGTGGTGATTGTTGGTTGTAATTTGTACGTGCTTTAGTAAAGAGGACTGTGCGTGTGGATAGGTTGTTAGTTTGTACGTGGTTTTAGAGTGTGCATGTGTTGAACATTTGGAATTTGCTTGGGAAATTTATAATTTTTCACTGAGATATACCAAAGGGAGATGTGCATAACCTAACACTCTTAGATTACAAGCCTAGAAACTTTGCATGTAGAATGGAATATTTGAAGTAATGGAAGTCCAATGTGCAAGAATGAATTTAATAATCAAAATTGTATTAATTTTGAAAGGATTCAGCTTTTTAGTCATAATGTGCATATAATAGTTGTGTAATTAGCAACTACTAATTATTTTCATGGCTCATCAGACAAGGCAGTTAACTTTCAAGGAAGAACTAGCGTTGAAGCTTGATGAAGAGCACCCCCATGATATAGGTGTCATAGCATCTTTCCTGTTTAATCACGTAAGGTTGAACCCTGGTGAAGCTTTGTATATAGCACCAAACGAACCTCATGCATACTTGGGCGGTGATTGTGTCGAATGCATGGCTACTTCAGATAATGTCGTGCGTGCAGGCCTTACTCCAAAACACCGTGATGTAAAAATCCTTTGCTCAATGCTCACATACAAGCAGGTAACGCTGTAACCTAACAATACATATTTAATTTTTGGAATAATGTATACAACTAGTCAGCTTTTCTCATTAAGGCCACCCGACTATCGAAACTACTTTACGGACCACCCAATGATTTTGGCCAAACACATGCCTGGCAACGAAGATAATCTTGAATTCCTTGAATGCAAAAGTTCCCTTGATTACTTTTTAGGTTTTGTAAAGTAAAGAATTATTGAACGCTCTAAAAAATAAAAGAAACTTCTGTGTCATTATTCAACATATCTTTTATATCTAAATTGGTTTCAACGAAACTGGATATAATACTTGGAGGGCCTATATAGTAGTTTAGCTAGTTGGATGGCCTCCTTATTTATCTTTTAATTTTTACTGTGTTGTTCGACTGTTTTTTGAGTAGTTATGAATAATGCTTTCCTCTGTCACAGGGTTCACCAGAGATATTGAAAGGGGTTCCATTGAATGCGTACACCATGAGATACACCCCTCCATTCGAGGAATTCGAGGTTGAGCACTGCTTGCTGGACCAAGGTGCATCCGTCGTTTTTCCCGCAGTACCTGGTCCATCGATTTTCTTAGTACTTTCAGGAAATGGATGTATGTACACATCATCCTCGCCATCTTTGCCCTCGTCATCATCACCATCTTCATTGTCATCATCACCTTTGTTATCACCATCATCCTCATCAGCNTTTTAGAGTGTGCATGTGTTGAACATTTGGAATTTGCTTGGGAAATTTATAATTTTTCACTGAGATATACCAAAGGGAGATGTGCATAACCTAACACTCTTAGATTACAAGCCTAGAAACTTTGCATGTAGAATGGAATATTTGAAGTAATGGAAGTCCAATGTGCAAGAATGAATTTAATAATCAAAATTGTATTAATTTTGAAAGGATTCAGCTTTTTAGTCATAATGTGCATATAATAGTTGTGTAATTAGCAACTACTAATTATTTTCATGGCTCATCAGACAAGGCAGTTAACTTTCAAGGAAGAACTAGCGTTGAAGCTTGATGAAGAGCACCCCCATGATATAGGTGTCATAGCATCTTTCCTGTTTAATCACGTAAGGTTGAACCCTGGTGAAGCTTTGTATATAGCACCAAACGAACCTCATGCATACTTGGGCGGTGATTGTGTCGAATGCATGGCTACTTCAGATAATGTCGTGCGTGCAGGCCTTACTCCAAAACACCGTGATGTAAAAATCCTTTGCTCAATGCTCACATACAAGCAGGTAACGCTATAACCTAACAATACATATTTAATTTTTGGAATAATGTATACAACTAGTCAGCTTTTCTCATTAAGGCCACCCGACTATCGAAACTACTTTACGGACCACCCAATGATTTTGGCCAAACACATGCCTGGCAACGAAGATAATCTTGAATTCCTTGAATGCAAAAGTTCCCTTGATTACTTTTTAGGTTTTGTAAAGTAAAGAATTATTGAACGCTCTAAAAAATAAAAGAAACTTCTGTGTCATTATTCAACATATCTTTTATATCTAAATTGGTTTCAACGAAACTGGATATAATACTTGGAGGGCCTATATAGTAGTTTAGCTAGTTGGATGGCCTCCTTATTTATCTTTTAATTTTTACTGTGTTGTTCGACTGTTTTTTGAGTAGTTATGAATAATGCTTTCCTCTGTCACAGGGTTCACCAGAGATATTGAAAGGGGTTCCATTGAATGCGTACACCATGAGATACACCCCTCCATTTGAGGAATTCGAGGTTGAGCACTGCTTGCTGGACCAAGGTGCATCCGTCGTTTTTCCCGCAGTACCTGGTCCATCGATTTTCTTAATACTTTCAGGAAATGGATGTATGTACACATCATCCTCACCATCTTTGCCCTCGTCATCATCACCATCTTCATTGTCATCATCACCTTTGTTATCACCGTCATCCTCATCAGCACGATCCTCACTGTCATCATCATCATCATCATCGTCATCTCCATCATCACCACCACCACCACCACTGCGCACATCATCACTGTCGTCTGAGGACATAGTTTGTGGAGGAGATGTGTTATTTGTTCCTGCTAACACTGAGGTTCATGTGAGTACAGAATCGGAGTTGCATTTGTATAGAGCTGGAGTTAATCACTTGATGTTTTCAAAAACATCAACACAACATTGAGGAATTGGTACGTATCTGTAGTATTCATTTGTACATGTGTGTATCGTTATGTCTTGTAATCTTTATAGTAAGTAACACCCGCCAATACAGCTACAAAAGATGAAACGAACAATGTGGATTTCATTAGCGAATCTATCTTGTTTAATTAATTATTGTATTTATGTTTGCCCATGTAGTTCCTGTATCACAAAATTTAATAAATTCACCATATTAGTACCGTGTTTATGTTTTTTTGCGTGGATATTCATATGGAAGTTATTTTTGTTATTGCTCGCTGGGTGATCATTGCAGTTTGAAAGTTGCGATGATCATTTTGTTTACCGAAAGTGATTCGTTTGTGATTTTACCATATAAAGAAGAAACAGGAAGGTTGCCACCACCAGAAATTGTCCTTTTACTGTGATTAAAAGGTTATCTGGTTTTGAGTTAAATGCATAAGAGATGGGGGACCTCTATACATTTAAAACTATTTGTAAATGTATGTGGCTGTGGGGCAGCATTAACGCATGACTCTTGAGAAAAAGTCACAAGCCAAACACTCCCATTAGATATTTTGGTATGTTGCTGTATGGCTTAGGTGACTTTGGTGAGTGTTNGAGTAGTTATGAATAATGCTTTCCTCTGTCACAGGGTTCACCAGAGATATTGAAAGGGGTTCCATTGAATGCGTACACCATGAGATACACCCCTCCATTCGAGGAATTCGAGGTTGAGCACTGCTTGCTGGACCAAGGTGCATCCGTCGTTTTTCCCGCAGTACCTGGTCCATCGATTTTCTTAGTACTTTCAGGAAATGGATGTATGTACACATCATCCTCGCCATCTTTGCCCTCGTCATCATCACCATCTTCATTGTCATCATCACCTTTGTTATCACCATCATCCTCATCAGCACGATCCTCACTGTCATCATCATCATCATCATCGTCATCTCCATCATCACCACCACCACCACTACGCACATCATCACTGTCATCTGAGGACATAGTTTGTGGAGGAGATGTGTTATTTGTACCTGCTAACACTGAGGTTCATGTGAGTACAGAATCGGAGTTGCATTTGTATAGAGCTGGAGTTAACCACTTGATGTTTTCAAAAACATCGACACAACATTGAGGAATTGGTACGTATCTGTAGTATTCATTTGTACATGTGTGTATCGCTATGTCTTGTAATCTTTATAGTAAGTAACACCCGCCAATACAGCTACAAAAGATGAAACGAACAATGTGGATTTCATTAGCGAATCTATCTTGTTTAATTAATTATTATATTTATGTTTGCCCATGTAGTTCCTGTATCACAAAATTTAATAAATTCACCATATTAGTACCGTGTTTATGTTTTTTTTGCGTGGATATTCATATGGAAGTTATTTTTGTTATTGCTCGCTGGGTGATCATTGCAGTTTGAAAGTTGCGATGATCATTTTGTTTACCGAAAGTGATTCGTTTGTGATTTTACCATATAAAGAAGAAACAGGAAGGTTGCCACCACCAGAAATTGTCCTTTTACTGTGATTAAAAGGTTATCTGGTTTTGAGTTAAATGCATAAGAGATGGGGGACCTCTATAAATTTAAAACTATTTGTAAATGTATGTGGCTGTGGGGCAGCATTAACGCATGACTCTTGAGAAAAAGTCACAAGCCAAACACTCCCATTAGATATTTTGGTATGTTGCTGTATGGCTTAGGTGACTTTGGTGAGTGTTGTGAACCGTCATTAAAAGTGATCGATAATGTCCCATTGAGCAGTCACTATTAGTGACTAGCAAATTAGTCACGACAACAAGAGTGGGATCCTTATGACAAATGAAAGGTTTAGGCTTGTGCTTCCATGACATTTTACATACAACTTGTTTTTAATTGTTACATCCAAGTTTTAGAATTTTCAGTGAAAACAACCTTATGAAAAATGAAAGGTTTAGGCTTTTACTTCCATGACATTTTACATATGATTTGTTTGTAATTGTTACATCCAGGTTTTAGAATTTTCGGTGAAGGCAACCTTATGACAAATGAAAGGTTTAGGCTTTGTACTTCCATGACATTTTACATATGATTTGTTTGTAATTGTTACATCCAAGTTTTAGAATTTTCGGTGAAGGCAACCTTATGACAAATGAAAGGTTTAAGGCTTGTACTTCCATGACATTTTACATATGATTTGTTTGTAATTGTTACATCCAAGTTTTAGAATTTTCGGTGAAGGCAACCTTATGATAAATGAAAGGTTTAGGCTTGTACTTCCATGACATTTTACATATGACTTGTTTGTAATTGTTACATCCAAGTTTTAGAATTTTCGGTGAAGGCAACCTTATGACAAATGAAAGGTTAAGCTTGTGCTTATATGACATTTTACATATGACTTGTTTGTAGTTACATCCAAGTTCTAGAATTTTTGGTAAAGGCATTATCTATGACTATGAACTTCTTGTAAAAGAATTATGTGTTTAGTATGTTACAAAATTTTCATATAATATATTAATCCACATATATAACATAAAGTAATTTCAAATAAAGTATATGGCATGAATCAATAAATGATTGTAATATATATTTTTTTTGTTTTTATTTTTTATTTTTATAATAATACTACACGAAAGAAAGTACGGAATGAAAAATATAAAGTTTGACAAAAAATACAAAATAAAAATTGACAAAAAAACAATCTTATACCATTAATAAAAAGAATAAAAAATGAGTCATAAATGATAGGGAGAATTACATGTATATCCTTGCTAAAATTGAATATTACGTCAATGTCCTTTTTACTTTTGTAATTACATAAATATCCTTCTCAAACTTTTAAAATTAACATATATATCCAAAAATCAATTTTATTAATTTTTAATTCTAAATATATTTTTTATCTTTTATTTTCCATTTAATTGACTATCAGTCTATCATCAAGGACTTCTTTAGTAGTACAATATCATGTTTGAGTTATGTGTTTTTCTGAATGATTTATCATGCACTGATTCTTTAGATTTCAATGCATTTACTTTTTGTTCTTTAATTTTGCATCTTGTTTTTTTATCTTAGTGTTTCAACAAACTGATTGTTATGAAAGAACATGTCATCAACACCTTAACGATGGTTATTATGAGTATATTACAAAAGAAATCATTAAGCATAACATACTATAGAATAAGAGGTAAAATGGTCATATTGACACCATCAACTTACAATATTTAGTGAAGGGTAAAATGGTCATTAATGTTGTTAAATAAGAGGTAAATAATAATTTTATAAATTAAAATTAATATAAATATAATTTAATTAATTTTTGGACATAGATGAGAATATATAGGTTTGTGAAGGATATTGATGTAATTACAAAAGTGCGAAGGAGATTGATGTAATATTGAAATTTAGCAAGGATATACATGTAAAAGCCCCTAACTGATAAAAGCGACTAAAAAGTATGCATAACAACTCCGGCAGTCCCACCAATAAAAACCTAATCTTTATTAGCATGATAGCAACTGCCTAGCCATTCATTGAAATTGCTAGAGAATGAAAGGCAGAAAACGAAATTTCGCTTATCCACTATCACATCCTTTTGAAATCATGTCCACAAATTCACCCATCTAAGGTCCCATTTCACGAAAATGGTTTAGAAATTTCAAATGAATTACTTCAACTTTATATATACCAAAACAAAAACCTACACACCTATACATTTTCATTTAAATCAATTAGCCCAATTCCAAAAGATCACTTGATCAACCACCATATACAATTATACATTACCCAAATGTTTAATTTATAACATGTTTAAAGTAACACAACAAACTCGGTTCACATATTCAAAAAATATCTTGTATTTATGAGATAGTTAACTGTCGTTCAAAAAATAAAAATAAAAACTGTCCAGTATTTAGCATGCAGATATCATATCAGGCCATTTTCATGACAAATAATGTATTTTGTTGTTACATTATTTGCATCTGATAACAAATAATGTAACAACAAAAGACGAATGATATGACAATCAATGAAACATAACAAGATCACTAAAACAAACAATAACATTCGACAAATAACAACAATTTTTATATATGAATATCTTTTATCCGCCTCATCGAAATTCGGGAATAAACAACAGAATAAACAGAAATTCACGAAAAAGAAAGAACCCTAAAGAGATTCAAACAAACAAACACAGCCCATTTATGAGGGGGTTAAAAACAAATGGCTTAATTGCTTAGTAGCCATCGGGCTTGTGCGCGATGAAACTGATACATTGCACTTGACGAACGTTGTCGAATCCGATGATACGGATCCATGACTGTGGGTACTCCTTCTTGCACTCGTTGAGTTCCTTCAACACTTGAGCTGAGTCAGTGCACCCGAACATGGGCAACTTCCACATTGTCCAGTATCGGCCATCATAGTATCCGGGGGAGCGATGGTGCTCACGGTAGACGAAACCGTGCTACAAATAACAAGAAACCGTATGAATAAGGGGATACTAATAACTCTTATAATGTATGATTAATAGCATACTTATTTTGTTTAATAAGCAAACGTATTATACAACATATATGTCACAGATTATGTTGACAAATGACAAATGACAATAAGTAATATGTGTCATAAAGATTTTTCTTGGTGTGTACAAGAAAATTACCAATATAATACACATACAATTTGATTAGACACAGGGACGGAACCAGGGTCCAGGTGCGGGACTCCTATGGATTTTTTTAATATAGTGTTAATTTTTGAAAAAAATAATCAATTTTTCCTAAATGCATCTTAATGCACCCGGTCAATCAAAATGTGTTGCTAATTTTCTATATTATGGTTCCAAAAAAATTGTGCACCCAAGTTGATTAAAATGTTTGAGCACTAACCAAATTATAAATATTCTAAATAATGTTTTCACTAATAAATTGTACTGTTACAGGAACGCAAAAGATATAAATCTGCATTAAAATTTTGTCAAAATAAGAAAAATATATAGCATTCATTTGTTGAGATCTAGAGAACAAATTGTTTCACATGTTACATTTTTAATATAACTAAAGTCTCAAATATGTTTATCAAATCAATAAATAATTCCCTGACTTTCGTTTCCTGATAATTTATGTTTAGTGTCTTAGTAATATTATAAATCTAACTCAAATCAACTCATCAAAATTGCTACCCTACTAAATCTAGGAGATAANAAAAATAATCAATTTTTCCTAAATGCATCTTAATGCACCCGGTCAATCAAAATGTGTTGCTAATTTTCTATATTATGGTTCCAAAAAAATTGTGCACCCAAGTTGATTAAAATGTTTGAGCACTAACCAAATTATAAATATTCTAAATAATGTTTTCACTAATAAATTGTACTGTTACAGGAACGCAAAAGATATAAATCTGGATTAAAATTTTGTCAAAATAAGAAAAATATATAGCATTCATTTGTTGAGATCTAGAGAACAAATTGTTTCACATGTTACATTTTTAATATAACTAAAGTCTCAAATATGTTTATCAAATCAATAAATAATTCCCTAACTTTCGTTTCTAGATAATTTATGTTTAGTGCCTTAGTAATATTATAAATCTAACTCAAATCAACTCATCAAAATTGCTACCCTACTAAATCTAGGAGATAAGGTTATAAATTTATAAAAGAAATAGAGAATTATATAAAAGATTAAAATCATCATTTACAAAATTAGCTTCTATTATATAGGTTTAGATCAGAAACATACCTCCAACTCGAATTCCAAACAAGGAACCCATTTGTTGCGAAGCAAGTAGTCGACTTCCTTAGCCAATTGGGTTTCGGTCAATGGTGGCAAGTATGAGAGGGTCTCGTACTTCTTCAAACCCAATGGTGGCCACACCTAAATACACCAAAAACCAAAGCATGTTTAGCTTCTTAAAACATATTGTAGTATTGTTCTGTTTTATTTCAAACAGAACAATTTTGTAACACTTCTGTACAAAATTGTTCTGTTTTATATTTCAAAAACAAAACAGTTTTGTATCGAGATTTATATACAAAAGTGTTTGATATGTACAAAACTGTTCTGTTTGATATTTCAAAAAGAACAGTTTTGTATAGAGAATTATATTATATTATTATATAAAATTATATATATACCTTCATGCATTGCACTCTTCCACCGTTGCTGGGAAGCGATGAGAAGTCGTTAGACTTCTTGGTAACGGGGAAGGCAGAGTTGGACTTAAGTCCAGTGAATGGAGCCACCATGTTGGCTTGAGCGGGAGCGGCCCGGCTAACGGTAGCGACTGCGGAGGAGATGGAGGCCATGTTTGTACCAATTTGCTTTAGATGATTAGCCTTTGCAAATCCAATGAGTTACTTTAGTTTACATAGCTCTATATATAATGGTTGTACATGGGCAATTGGTTTGCTACTTGCAATCCAATGGACTAAAATAAATCAAGCTTGACTTCTAGTGATTGTGGCCGTTGGATATGAGATTTCATGCATACTGTCCACATAATTGCAGGCCTTATCATTAAAAACCACCAGAAAATTGAGTGCCACGTGTCACATGCACATTGCTCAAAAAATCTTATCTCATCTTGTAAAGGAGAGGTAGACATGGACGCAGGGTGAGTGTAGTTTTCGTTTTCTTTTACAAGTTGGAAAATTTTGAAAACCACTAATCCTTGTTTTCTAGTTAATAACATTGCAAATTAGTCGAGTCGAGTTAAAATTTTGGCTAAGCTGAAATTGCACTATGAACTCGAGTTAATTGAATTGCATAATATGAACGTTCAAGGTTAACTCAAAAAAGATTCAACTAACATTGTGCAAACAACTTGAAAATATAACTAAAACTATGCTCAATATGCAAGCTTAAATGTCTAAAAAGCTGTTTACAAAATTATCACACGGTTAGCAAAATTTCAAGTTAACTTCTGTAAAAACTCAACTGATTATACGTTTCAGTCTCATTTAATAGTCGATTTTATGAAGTTCAAGTTTGTCAAGTTCAAATGAGATTTCAGCTTACTCAAAACACTTGTTCTCGTACCCATTGATCATAAGTTGTGAAAAGAATAAAATAAGAACATGCACATGTAATTCATAAGCTAATTCGTTTTTTTATTTTTATTTTTTTTTTTCTTTCAAGATATCAGATAATAGTCGTGCAATCTTAAGGTATTATAATTTTAGTGGGTTAAGATGACAATTGTATTAGATGGTATAATATGGTATTAGGCCAACTACCATATTTTACCATCTAATAAATTGTTCATTTCTCATAACGAAATGGTAGATTAATTACTGGAACTTCTTAAGGAGTTCATTAGAATTTAACTATTTTGTTATAACAATGAGAGATGATAGAACGTTTAGTTTTTCTTATCGGTTACGACGGCTTTGATGAACGTTAATGGATACTGAGAAAGCATATAATGATATAAACTTTTATTAGTACCATCTTTTTCTCTTAACAAACACATATGTGTACACCATTTTATTCATATGAGACCTACGCGGCTACGCGCTAGCCAACTAAGCCACCACCCATACAACTGTTTTTGTCGTGTCATTCCGAGTAAACTTGAAACCAGACAATTGGTACTGAAATCGCGAACAAAGAGAAGATGTAACCCAAGTCGATAACGTCAAATTATGCTTAGACTTGATTTGATAACTGGACGAGTCTATTAATGTAAGATGGTAACTCATAGATGCATCGAGAGAAATTCATATAGCACTTAAGAACTAGTCAATTTCAAATTGGGTCCAATTATTAAATGAATAAGGGCCCAAACGCTCCAATTGGTTCCTTTTTATTATAGGACAAAAATGTCACGTTTTTTGGTCCCTGTTGTAAATGATTAGCCAATGTAGTTAGTTGTTAAAATACTTTTAGGGCCCAATACAAGAAAAGACTTCTTCTCATATGAAGATAATTATGTGAATAGAAAGCTTCAATGATCTGAATTTCTATAAAAATATATGATCTGCAAAACAAACTCAATTTAGCACAACCTTAAATTAATAACATGTTTAAAGGGCTCAAAAAAACTCGACAAGTATATGATTTGAGATCTTATAGAGCTCAAATCAATTGATCTCGATTTAAGATATTGCTTGAACCTGGGGACGGAAGCAGGGGTTCCCGCGGATTCCCTGGAACCTCAAGAATTTTTCGATATGGTGTTAATTTTTGAAAAAAAACATCTATTTTTTCTAAATGCATCTTAAATGCACCTAATTCATCGAAATTTGTTTGTAGGATCCTGATTAGAACGTATATGTTCATTTATTAATCGTTTATAATGAATTTTTCGTTTTCATGCACGTTTTACCTCTATCATATTACGGTTCAATTTTTTATTTTTTATTTATTTATTTATTTATTTTTTTTGCACCCGGACATATTTGGTCATGGTTCCGTCTCTGCTTGATGAACCATTTGATAGAAGACTTGAACCACTTCTCTTATATTACGTTTGTTCTCTACTTCTCTTGATTAGGGATGTTCACGGATTGGGTAACATCCACAGTAACCGAAACCGAACCGAAGAGACTTCAACCGAGGAAGACTCGCACTCGCGTTTTTGTTTGAATCACTGACAGTTCGGTCAGGCTCGCGGGACTGGAACTGAACCGAATTTGTAACCGAACCGAACTAAATATTCGGTTATGATTTTGGCAATGAAAACCGAAAACCGAATTCATATAAATATATATTTTTTCTATGTATTTATATGAAGAAAAAAATCACAAACTCCTTCTAAGTATAAATATAACATTATTTAAGCTTAAAAAAAATTGTGCTAAAAATATATATATATAATTAAATAAAAAAATAATTAAAATTATGTAATTCGGGTTATTCGGTTCTGTTGAATAAAATTTGAATACGGTTCGGTTCGATTTTCAATTTAACCCAGAAATTCCTTTAACCGAACTAATCGAACCGAATAACCCGATAACCGAACCGATAACAGCCCTTGTGTTCCTTAATCTAAACGATGGGCCAACCGCCAAACATATGCAACTACTTTCACTTCGTGTGTTGCTGTTGTTTTTCCCAAAAATGGGCCAACCTCCCATTATAAATCATGTTGGACATTTAATGGGCTTTTCTCAGTTTAATCAATATCATCCTATCAGGAATCAGGATAACCAAGCATCCTAAAGGAATTATGAATACACACTAACAATAAGTTTTTGAAAAAAAACTTTATGGTAAATTGCATATCATAAACATCAAGAATCAGCAGTATGTGTTTATAGAACAAAAAGTTTTGAATACATTTCATAACAAGCATTAAAGAACAAAAATTTACATGAAGATTGTTACTAGCTATTTGGCGAATTGTTTATGTTAAGAAATCACCAAAAACTTGGGGGTTCATTTATATATATGAATAAACCTAAGCATTGTTCAAAAAAAAAAAAATAAAAAAAACGTAAGCAATGTTCTAGCACAGTGTACCAACAAGTAAAGAACTTATAAGGAAGATAAATTCGTTAAAAATATTAAAACATTGGAGTCATTTAAAGAAGATGTTAATGAAATTAAGCACATCTTTAGAATGTTCATATGTAGAAACTAGCATAACTTCAGTCTGTATGCACAGTAACATTTTTGGTGGGGTCTATTTTTTGTTAGACGATAGGTTAAAGCCTGAGCCTAAAGACTTAAGGTCTATGTTTGCTTATTCTCTAAGTCATGTTATATGACAAATAGACAATGAAATCTTATTATCTAATCACACAAAACATAATCAATAATACAAGTATTTAACTATTTTATAAAGCATTTAGACCTACTAAATATAGAAATACTTAAAATTAAGCATTACATATTTTAATGCTAAAAGTACAAGTAATATCAACACAATTAGACAATTAATACATTAAAATTAATACAATTAGACATTTACAAGTTTTGTAGCTATATGTACATGCCACTTTCGGCCATTAATACAAACCTTAAAATTTAACATTACACCTTTTAATGCTGAAGGTACAAGTAATATCAACACAATTATACATTTAATGTCTTAAAATTCAGCATTACAACATTAAATTAAAACATAATTAATACTCCTATTAAAACACCCCATTACTTAAAAAGACAATGAGTTATTCACATTGTACAACCAGTTAAAAGCATAGCTATCAAATTAAATACAAACAATTAAAACTCCCCCTTACTAAAAAGTACAACAAAAATTTCACAATGTACAATTTAAACAAGCTATAACATAATCCAAAATATAAAATATTTAAATACACTAATTAATGTTATTTTAAAACACCCCTAAAATGAAAAGTACATGTTATTATACATATTGTACAAACTAATAAAACACACAAAAGTTTATACAATCAAACAAGTTGATGGTACATATAGTTTTGAAAACCAGACCGGACCACGAGTTCAATCGGGAACCGGTGTCGCCACTGGTTTGGCTAGCCAATAAAAGCCATCTGAAAATGAACCAAGGGGGACCCGTTGGAACCGATACAAACTTGTGAGTCATGCCTCATCGGGATCTATTTCTCCGGTTAATTGTCACAGAGTACCCGCCGCGGCAATGCGCGAGTACCCTGCTAGTTTTACAGGATTAAAGGTGACTAGTTAAGTTGTTGATACCTTATGTCCTTGTGTAAGCAGTAAAGTTCCATTTTAGTTATTCGTTTAATTGTTAGTAGTATTGTTGCTACTAATAATATTCAAGTTGTCTATAGTCCTTTCTATGTTGTATGAGTATGTTCACCTTGTTGCAACAAAAAAAATAATATTCAAGTGGTCAATAAAATATCGGATTAAAGTTGTTGACAAAGTTGATTGATTTGTCCAAGATACATGCCTAATTCAGTGAACAACCAAATAGTAAATATTCTTCCAATATTTCAGTTGGCTCACACGCCCATATTATTCAACCCCGTTTCCGGTTTCCCCAACATGTTCATTTTCTTTGGTAAATATTTTATAGCAGCTATAATTTCAATGGTATTTTTTCTTAGTTTATTTCGTCAAAAACCATTCAACATGGTTATTTCATTGCCAAAGATTGGATTTCGTTATATTATATTCCATCTCATATATACCTTGGGCCTTGGGATGGATATATCCAGTAACACATACAAATTGATAAGTACAATATACTTGGTGATAATTTGGCTTCTTCTCTTTACAACCATAAAAGATAATGTTGTGTAATTTGTATATGTCTAAATAAAATTTGTCAAACAAAGTTTTTGTTTAAATACGTGATGCTTTTATGGTTTAGTTCTAATTCTAATATCTTCTAAAAGCTAGTAGAACAATAATTATGGGACGATTTTGGAAAGAACCAAAGCCACACAAGCCTACCCTTATCTATTAAGGATCCTTTGACATATGTATTAGCAATAAATTGTTTCTTAACAAAAGTTTTTTCTTACGTTAAAAAAAAAAAAAAAAAAAAAAAAAAAAAAAAAAAAAAAAAAAAAAAAAACAAAAACAAAAAAAAACAAAAAAGAAAAAAAAAAAAAAAAAAAACAAAAGTTTTTTCTTGGTCAAATTGATGGTCAACTAGTGGATAAGGAGATGGGTTTTTCGAAAGGTAAGTTAAGGTTAAGTGTAATGGTGACTTTTACATGATCGATGGCATCATCGTCACATCGGCTTTATTTCTCAACAACAACTTTATGATTAACTTAATCTAATAAGGAGATTTAGGACATCATCAAAAAACAAACTTTAAAAAAAATTAAATAAAACGCCCACACACAAACATCCTCCACAACTTGATCGAAAATGTGACCGATTCGTCCCTTTCGTCCATTTTGAACGCGTCTCTTTTGAAGGTGTGTAATAGTTCACGACCCATCGGCCAAAAGACCAACCGAAATATCCACCGACCATTACAATCAGTCTTAATACATACGGGTCGGGGATGATATGCATGAAAAATGTGTTTGCTATTTATAGAAAAGACAATTGATTATAAATGAAGATATATCTCATATGTGACATGATGAAATACATTGCTTGTTGAAAATCATAATAATGCTGACATATAAAGTACAATAAGGTGCGTGTAACTTGTAATTTACTATTTATGTTGTTGGACGGACATCCTTTTTTATCTATCACTTGATGCTTTCTTTTCGACCTATAATGTTCTTCAATCATCGTAATCTGTTTGCCGACTTCAAATATGAAGGTTTTTGCCGACAAATAATACATACATTTTTGCATTTATCACATAGTAATCACTATACGAGTTAATCGTCTGATTAGCAAATTAATTAGTATAATGTTATGTTTGAGAAAAGTAACCGTTCTTGAAACTGAAGATGAAGTTTTAGATAAATATAAAAAGGTAAATCATAAAAAGAAATTATTTTTATTAGTTACATTAAAAAAAACATTTGATTTTCAAAAATTATAAAAGACTATTTTTAAAATCTTTTATAAGAGCATGAGCAATGGTAAAAGTCTTTAAGACTTGATGCATTTAATGCATAAAGCATTTAGTGGCTAAAGCTTGGAGCAAAGACTTGAGCTTTACCAAGTCTTTGTTGAAAAGCTTTTCAAAAAGTCTTGGTTGCAATGGCAAAAACTCATTAAAAAGACTTCTTAGAATAGTAAAAAGCTTTTCACCACTTGAGCCATTGTGGATGCTCTAAGTTTTGTTTACCAAACAAAGCTTATATTAATTAACTTATTTTTTGAAAAAATTTAATTACTCCCTCCGTCTCATATTAGGTGTCCACTTTCATAATGCACAAAGTTTTAGGAGATTCCACTAACTAAACTCTCCACCAATCAAATATTAATTTTACTCACTAAAGTCTCATTTTATTGGTTGAAAGGTACAAGTGGACACTTAATTTGGAACATTCAAAGATTCCATTGTGCACACTTAATATGGGACGAAGGGAGTACTATAAACTCTTACTACGTAATAATTTTGTGTGTTGAACATACTATATAACCGGATAACCCCAATATCTACTCATATAACACGTCTATAAAAAGTAGCATTTATTTTTGAATGAAAAGACCTTAACATTTTACTTAACAGCATTTATAAGGGAAAAAAATCATTAATGATGCTAGAAACGGTTATTACATGCTAGAAATATTTGTGAAAATTTTCAGAATAAACATGTAGATAAACGTGTTATGGAAATGAACCATTAAAACCCGCAGTTACCAAAATTTACTATATGCGCAAATATGTTTTGCATGCCATGGTCATCTACACTCTAACCTTAGATTAATACACATGTACTTTAATCAAATTAGGATTAAATTATAAAGACAAGCGGCATTACGTGCAAATATGTTTGCTCGCCAAACTCATTTGCACAACTAGTTTAATTAAACTGATTAAAATGAAATGTTATTAATGTGACACGTGGGTGTGCGTGCAAAAGAGTTTATTCTCCATGTTATTTGCACGCCTAGTTTAATTAAAAGCAAATTCTATTAATGTGACATGTCGCTGTACGTGCAAAACAACTTGCTCTCCATGTTATTTGCACGCCTAGTTTTTTAATGTTGTATATACGTGCAAAACAACTTGCTCTCCATATTATTTGCACTCATTAGTTTTAAATTTTATATTTTAAAGTTTTTTCTGAAAATCCAACTTTTTATCTTTAAAAAAATCTAACTTTTTTATATCTAAGACTAATGCTAATGGGCGTTGCCCTCCAATCTCAACCCCATAAAAGCAATGCGTTGCCCCATTAGCTCACCTCAAAGTGACGCGTTGCTTGATGACCATTTCAATGTGTTGATTAATTTAGTGACCCAATCATTTAACATAGCAACTCCAATTTTTGTTACTCTTTAATATTTTACGGGGTTGTTTTTGTGGTCACCACTAGCTAGTTATGGTTGGGGTGGAGTTGTGAAGAGAGAAAGCTTAGGTGACGTTGAGGTGGCGGGGTTGCTTGGGTGAAAAAGTGGTTACCACTAGCATTAGTCTAATAATCTCTCATTTTTGCGTGTGACATTTTCTAAAATAACACTTTTTTTCAATGAAATCTATTTTTTAAAATTGTATAAATCATAGAATGAGACTAAAAATTAAAACACACTAAAAATAAGCAAAGATAAAAATGAGTTTTCTTAAATGGAAGTTTTCGAAACTTATTTTTCCGCCCGACTAATATATATTCAACAAAAAGAATCAAACAAACATGTATCGGGCTTATCTATATGCTTATTCTGGAAAGTTTCACTAATAGATGGGTAATATCGTTTTAAATTGCCAGCTCATGTGTACGTGCAAACTGAAGTAGAGAGAGCAAACCAAAATACACGTTTAGTGGTTTTCTTTTTTTAATATTTAGTCAACTAATTAAAATGAGACACGTAGCACATGACGTGCAAAACCATTTGCACGTTTAGTAGAGAATGATAATGGGTGAAATTTGTGTCGGTTTTGATTAATTTGGTTTGTAAGAGTAAAATTGGTAATTGTTTTTATAATATTTTTCATACTACCAAAACAATCATCTAAGACGGTTTTGATTAATTTGGTTTGTAAGAGTAAAATTGGTAATTGTTTTATAATATTTTCATACTACCAGAACAACCATATAAGATAGGGGTGAAAACGAGCCGAGCCTGCCAGAGTTCTAGCTCGGCTCGTTTATATATAGAAAGCTCGAGCTCGTGCTCGAGCTCGTTTCGAGCCTCATATTTTAAGCTCGATCTCGACTCGTGAAAATTTTCACTAGTTCGGGCTCGACTAATTTATGTGATGCTTTAAAGAAAACAAAGTTCAAATGGAGCTCGACTCGTTAATTACATAAGGCTCGCGCTCGTTTACCACATTGAAGCTCGTTTATACATATAGACAATATATATACGTATATATTTCTAGGACTCGTTTAGGCTCGTGAGCCTACTCAAACCTTTTGTATAAACCTCGGGCTCGAGCTCGATTATTAAATAAGCCCAAACTTAAGCTCAAGCTCGGGATCAAGCTCGTTTAGACTCGGCTCGTTCGAGCTTTTTACACCCCCTGTATAAGACCGAAGTGTCTTATGAAAAAAAAAGAAAGAAATAACACGAAAAAGTTACGGAGTAAACAAAAAATAGAGTTAATTGCATTTTTGGTCCTTGTGGTATGGCTAAATTGCATGTTTGGTCCTCAAAACTTTGAAAATGCAGTGATAGTGTCCATTTTGAAGTTTATGTTGCATTTTTGGTCCTTGATCGGTGTGAAATGACCAAATTGTCCTTGTCTTTTTTGAAGAAGACAAAGGGTATTTTAGTCATTTAAAACGAGCCGAGCCTGCCAGAGTTCTAGCTCGGCTCGTTTATATATAGAAAGCTCGAGCTTGTGCTCGAGCTCGTTTCGAGCCTCATATTTTAAGCTCGATCTCGACTCGTGAAAATTTTCACTAGTTCGGGCTCGACTAATTTATGTGATGCTTTAAAGAAAACAAAGTTCAAATGGAGCTCGGCTCGTTAATTACATAAGGCTCGCGCTCGTTTACCACATTGAAGCTCGTTTATACATATATACAATATATATACGTATATATTTCTAGGACTCGTTTAGGCTCGTGAGCCTACTCAAACCTTTTGTATAAACCTCGGGCTCGAGCTCGATTATTAAATAAGCCCAAACTTAAGCTCAAGCTCGGGATCAAGCTCGTTTAGACTCGGCTCGTTCGAGCTTTTTACACCCCCTGTATAAGACCGAAGTGTCTTACGAAAAAAAAAAAGAAAGAAATAACACGAAAAAGTTACGGAGTAAACAAAAAATAGAGTTAATTGCATTTTTGGTCCTTGTGGTATGGCTAAATTGCATGTTTGGTCCTCAAAACTTTGAAAATGCAGTGATAGTGTCCATTTTGAAGTTTATGTTGCATTTTTGGTCCTTGATCGGTGTGAAATGACCAAATTGTCCTTGTCTTTTTTGAAGAAGACAAAGGGTATTTTAGTCATTTAACTTCACCCAGGGACCAAAAATGCAACCCAAAGTTTAAAATGTGGACTATCACTGCACTTTCAAAATTTTAGGGAGCAAACCTGCAATTTGGCCATACCATAAGGACCAAAAATGCAATTAACTCTAAAAAATAGGTCTTTATCTAATAATTCCGGAAAAACAGGAGGTGGGCCAAATATAATGCGGCAATTCGACCACAGACTGACATCTCACGTGTTTGACACGCGCTCCATAACCCCACTCACTTGCTCTCCGCATGTCCATCTCGTATGTGGCATCTGTCCATCATATTCTAACAAATTTTATATCTTTTGGCAAAGAATCGCATATATAAATATATTTTTGGTACAAGTATATAGTATATAAATATATTTTTGGTGCATATGATGAAATAGTTTTTATGTATGCAAATGATATATATACAAATTTATATTTTTAGAAGAATATATATGTATTTTGTGCATGCAAAGGAATGTATAATCTCATTTTGGCAAAGAATATGATGAAGCCCAGGCTTGTGGGATAAGCATTGAGAAAGGTGGCTGCATTTTGGTCGTATTGTATTTGCAAATTGCAATTAGTTGCCCATAGAATTTATGCCCACAGAGAAACCTTAATTTTCAAAACCGGGCAATGGTATATTTTTTAGTGCTGACTAGGATCCAACGTATGACTTCCACGAAACCAGGAGCAACCAAGGTGCGACACGTATTTATCATTATTCCAATTCCACCTTGGATTTTAATCCACTTTTATATACTTCTCGTATATTTTTTTTTTTTTTTTTTTTTTTTTTTTTTTTCCCCTTAACAAATCACATCTGGGCATATCCGGCTATGGTTGATTACACTAAAAAAAATCTTACTTTCTCTCAAGTATTTTATTTTTACAATATGATACTTGTCGACTTAAACATTACTGATCAAGGGACGCAATCAGCCTCAAAAACTTAACTTTTGGACTCACGACGACGATTTTCTCAATGTTAGTATATAACATCTTCAGTTTTCTCTTTTGAATAACATTTTCCGATAACTTTATTATACATATATCCAAAAAGAAATTAGTAAGTTTAAACATATATAGGATTCATTGTACTCGGTATAAAATAATAACAAATGCTCCTATTAAATTTGAGAAAACAAAATAATACTGGTATAGTCCAGTTACATTTCAGATGGCGCACATATTTATGGTATGTGGCAATTCGACCACACTCTGACAACTCACGTGCGTCCACGCGCCGTCTCACCCCTTCCACACTCCTCATCGTCCCCAGTGCTTGCCATCTGTCGTAGGGATCATCAAATGTACGCCCAAAGCTTTGAAGCAAGAGTGTGACAATTTACTATTTTAACTCTTTAATATTGCTATTTTTAGACTAAAACGTAACCAAAAGTTGTGCTTTCTGTTTTGCAATACAACGAAATTAAATTACGTGTGCAAAACTTTTTGATATCAATCAAAAAATTAAAATAACTTGCGATCGAGGGAGTGCTTGTTGATTATAACTTAAAAGTGTAACACAAAGTTTAGTTTGCGATCGAGGGAGTGCTTATTGATTTTCTTCTGCAATGACGCCTTTCTCCTTTCTGTGACACCCGTATTAATCTCAAATGAAAAAACAAGACGAACACGAGCTTATCTTTTTGAGTCTTGGTTCAAATCAACTTACTTTGTATTATACAATATTGTAGTCCACAGAGAGGCTCCGCTCAAGAGGTGTGCAAGTAGTATCGTCCTGCCGAGCCTCCACTTTAAAAGGGCTACATTTTTTTAGTCTTGTATAAAGATACGTTAGATACTAAACATATATGAGATATATAATTCCAGTTTACATGAATTTCTGTTCAATTTATAAATGTGATGGGCCTTCTTGTTGTTATTATCTAGGTCATTGAAAACCACGAAATGGCCATGGTAGTCCGTATTTAGTTTGACATTTTGAAGGTCAAACAAACAAACTAGTTTAGTATTTTCTAAAAATTTGATTAATTTTGTTTTTCAGTAAATTGTATTTTCTTTTCTTTTTGTCTTCACAGATCATGGTTCTCAAAGTTACGTGAATATAAAGTAAAAAGAGATATGTAAAGACTTGATCATCAATTAATTATAACTTTACATCCGCAAATTCACACACTCTCAATTGTCAACAAGATTTTTCTTGTCATCCACAACATATTCCACTCGATGAAATCAAAATTTCAATTTTTTAATCAACTTACAGTACGCCTGTTGTTCATTGCAAATCGTCAATGCTGTCAAACATTGTCTGGTGATAGTCAACACTTGTACACCTTACTTGTTCACACTTTGTTCTGTAGCCCACCTTTCTTTTTTACTTAATTAATTGTTTACCTTTATGTCTTTATATTTCTCTTATTTTATTGTTTTACTCCCTGTAAGTTTTTACTACAAACTCCTTGTTTTAGTAGATGATCATATTATCATGTATGATTATTCCATTTAAGTTACTGTGTTCGATGAGATGTCTTAGTTATCAAAAAAAACAAGTTTAATTACAAAGAAGACATGTCTACTATGTCACATCAAAAATGTTACATTGCATGTCGTAATTGAAGTTTTATAAGTGAACGGTTCATCATGGATGTTTTGTTGCGCAATAAAAAAAAAAAAAAAAAAAAAAAAAAAAAAAAAAAAAAAAAAAAAAAAAAAAAAAAAAAAATGAATTTCATCCATGGGACACTAGAACCCGTGTTAATAACACTTTACTTTTGAACAAGTGTTCATCAAATTGAAGGGATCACATATAGATAAGTACTCGTGTTTTTTAATCTCTTCACGATAATAGCAAGTTTGTATACGTCAATCCAAGTTACACGAAGGAATGAACTAACAATATGAAGTGAGCTACAAACGTGGATCACAAATGGATCTAGGAGTGTTCGGCTAGATTTATACGTAACGTGGATCACAAATGGATCTAGGAGTGTTCGGCTAGATTTATACATGCTAGAGTATAATAAATCTATCGCGGTTAAATAAACCTACATGTGAAAACGGGTGAATACGTTCCTGTTTAAAAACATTTCTAATATCATATTGTAATATGATAAGCGACAATAATAATTATACAACTATAATAATAGTTGTGGAGAGCATTAAATGTAACATATCAAAACAAACCAATTATAAGCACAATGCAAATATAAACATAAAATAGATATCAGAGTTCTTCTTCGGGTACAACCAAACCCGTTATATTTTATAACCCAAACATAACCAACCTATTACTATTGTTTTACGGCCTAAACACACTAAACATTTTACCCTTGTGTTTTAAGCCCTAAACACATAAACCATCTAACCTCTAGTTGAAATATAATGGGTGATATAAAGTGTTGTATGGTCTATGGTAGTAATACATAGTGTTGTATACGAGAGAAATTGTCTTTATGATGAGCTGAAGTCACCTATTCAATAGATGTCACGTGAATGATTTTATTTATATCCCTAAACATACCAAATGACAGTTATACAGACCGCATGAAAAAATTTACACCTTTTTATTTTTGAAAAAACTAAGAATTATTCCTTTCAAAATATCATTTAAAGAGGGGTTAAAAGAACCGGAATCTTTCACCAACTCCAAATTTTCAGCTAAAAGATTCCTGATTTTTGGGCATTAGAAAAAGCAATGGTTCGTAGATTTCATGTGTTCTTCACAAAAAACACAGCAAGGATTTTCATCATGTATACCTCGATGCGCAAGATTAACTAGTGTGGGGAGAAGATCTAAGAAAACCCGTCAAGCACATATATTTACTTTACGAAAAACCCATGAGTTCCAATAAGACAACCGGTCCACATCACTAACATCATAAACAAGTAATTTCTTTTGAGTAACATGTGAAAGAGATTTTATTGTGAACTCACCTAAGCTTTCCAAGGACAACCCAACTGTCGTCATGTAAGATATCTAAAATGAGAACATTTAGGAGACTTGTAAGTAAAGAAACCTCTCCCTCAGATCTACCACTGGGCTGTCGCCACCATGACAAGATAGGCTCCCAAATACCATTCACTAAAGACCATCTATCCGCTATCGGACAAGTTTTGCACGTCTCAAAAGCGAATAAGCAAGGAAAATGGTATCTTAAAGGTCCGCACTCGCTACTACAGTTATCATACCAGAAGGATGTATTCTTTCCACTATTGACTTTTCTTACCATCGAATCATTAAACGAGTGATCAAGACGTTCAAAATCCAAACAACATTCAACAATGTTCCTTGATCATGTACATTTTTTAGATCTTGAAGACCCATGTGAATCAAAGCCACCATTTGATCCATGAATCTTGATGATAACTTTTCTCCAAAGACCATTCGTCTAAAAAAAAAAAAAAAAAAAAAAAAAAGAAAAAAAAAGAAAAAAATACTCCTAAAGCCTAAGCCACCGTCTTTTTTAAAAGCTACTCTATCCGTCCTAAAATTATTGTCCTCGTTTGATTTTTTCGGTCTTTCTTTCTCAACTTTGACAATAAATAATTTTGTTTGTGTTATACAATACTTGATAAAAATTATACCAATGAACATACATTTAAAACACAATCCGTTCATATATTTTGCATAAAGTATTATGTAATATAAACAAAAATACTTAAGGTCAAAGTTTAAAAATAAAGACCGAAAAAATTAAAACAAAGGGACAATAATTTTGAGACGGATGGATTAAAATCTTTGGCAACGAGTCCAAACCATCCTGTTCTCATCATCTTCCAAGCCCCATAAAACTTTTCTTTTTCTTTTTTTTTTATTATTATTTTTTATAGTAAAGTATAATTATAAGATTTGAGTGCAATGGTTGATATGTTACTTGTGTGACTACTAAACTTTTTAACTAATCAAATACCATTCTCGTATATCAAACTTTCTTTTAATCGGTTAAATTACGAATTCGACAACTATTTTGTAACATAATAAAGTGAAAAGATTCAAAATAATTTTGAGACGAGGATTTATCATGTTACTCATGATCTCCATGTCATAAGTCATACATTTATTGTAAGTGCTTGTTTAATGTTTTGTTACAATATTTATAATGAATAATATTTGGATATTGGATATTGAATTGGGAGATATGGACAAGAATTTGTCATTTTTCTAACTAAACCATTTATACAGTAATAGTCAAGCACTTAGGGCGCGTTTAGTAACGAGGTTTTCTAAAAACAAATTTCAAGAAAACCTAGAAAAATGAAAAACACGTTCAAATTGATTTTTTTCCAAAAGTTTTCTTGAAAAAATGGAGAAGCTGTTTTCCAAGTTTATAACTAAGTTTTGGAAAACTCCCTTTATGAGTTCTCCATAGGTTTTCCATTTTAGAAAACTCCATCTAAACACGTTTTCAAGTGTTTTCTAGAGAAAGAATAGCTACCCCATTCTCCAGAAAACTGAAAAATGAAAACTAAGAAATTTTTTTCATTACTAAACGCGCTCTTATGTTTTTGTTTTCCAAGTAACTTAAAATTGAAGAAACTTTAATACTGTGATTATTTTTTTTGGTTTTAAATAAAAGTTACAGTATATGATATATCCATTTTTTTTAGACAAAACACTTAAAATGCATGCTTACATAAATCAACTAGCGATTAAACATCTTAAAAAATATTTTTCTTTTAAAAAATTTCGTACTTTTTATGTAAAAACTAGAAACATTTTGTCATAAGAATTGACGAACAAGTAGAACCACGCGCCAAACTTGAGAGTATTATTCCATCAACTTTGAAAAACAAATAGACCCAAGTACTATGATGCATGTTTTGTAACTCCAAGAAACATCACAACACCGACACCTAAACCCTCCTACGTACTTCCACGAATATGGAAAAAACACACAAAAACACACTCAATACCATTAAACCATTTACCATCCTTTTTGGAATATAGATCATATCTAAAAACAGCTGCACAACTTTCTTTTAAAACCAACTAGCTCATGTCCTCCACGTATCTTACATCACACACCGTCTAACACTCTAAACTTAACCCACTATAAATATATTCACGATACACACTCTCTCTCTTTACAAAACACACATACAAAAAATAAGGTTAAAAATGAGGATGAGTTGTAATGGCTGTCGTGTGCTTCGAAAAGGGTGTAGTGAGAATTGTAGTATTAGGCCTTGTTTGCAGTGGATCAAGTCACCTGAGTCTCAAGCTAATGCTACTGTTTTTCTGGCTAAGTTTTATGGTCGTGCTGGACTTATGAACCTTATTAACGCTGGCCCTGATCACCTTCGGCCTGGTATGTCATGTTTTCATTTTTTGTACGAGATTTGAGTAATAATTTATAAGGATTGATGATGATCGATAAAAGTTTTTGTTTTGCTACTTTAAATACTTTAATTTGTTACATGCAACTAATTATAGGTGTAAATACTTTATTTGTTACATGCAACTAAATATATTATAGTCAGTCAAACAAATTAATTAAAAAAAAAAAAAAAAAAAAAAAAGGTATTAAGAGTAGTTTTATTTACAAAAACAGTATTTATTTCATAGAAATAAAATCAACATTTACCTGTAATTTGAAAACTACATAGATGGTATTAATAGAATTGTGTTATTTGTTTAGCAGTACTATTTTGGGTGAAGAGATGAGTTCCATATACTATTTTTGACTCTTAAACAACATGCTATATGATTTTTAAATATATATCATATGTTACATGCTGTATCTTATACGTATATATAAAATATACATGTGGAAATCACTGTAGTTTATTTAAAGATCGATGCATTAATTAATTATTGTTTATTGATGAATATGTTTTTGTGACTGTACAGCGATATTCAGGTCACTTTTATACGAGGCATGCGGTCGTATCGTGAACCCAATCTACGGTTCAGTCGGGTTACTATGGTCGGGCAGTTGGCAGCTATGTCAAACAGCAGTAGAAGCAGTTTTACAAGGTTCACCAATAACCCAAATAACCTCCGACACAGCCGAAACAAATAATGGTCCACCTTTTAAAGCGTACGACATTCGTCACATACCAAAAGACGAAAACTCGGCCAGGTCCAGTGACCTGCACCGGGTTATTAAAACCCGGGGCAGGTTCAAAAGGACCGGTTCTAAAACAAAAGTGCTAAAAGAAAATGTGCTAGCTAGTAGGGTTTGTGTAGGGTCTAGTGAAGATGAGTCGGGTCATGAGAGTCATGAGTCGGGTATGAGTCATCAGTCTGAGGTGGTGCATGTTGAAGGTGAGTGTCATGATGATGTGGAGGAGAGTTTGGGGTCGGCTGAGACGCCGAGTGCTGATGTGGATGAGAAGCTGGAACTGGAGCTGGAGCTGAGGCTGGGGCATGAAGTGGTTGATAGGAGTAATAATAAAGGGAAAGAAGTGGCTAAAGAAGTGGCTTTTGATGGGTGTGATGAAGGAGCTGGTGTGGAACTTAGACTCGATTATTCGGTGTGATGGGGTTCGGTTATGATCACTCAGTTTTGATGGTTAAGACTTGAGACTATGGTTTTCCTTCGAGCTTTTTAGTTTTTAGTCTTTTTAAGGTTTTTTTTGTTAGCTTTATGTTTTTTGCCCGAGTTGAGAAAGTTATGTACAATTGTGAATGGAGAATGAAATGGTAGATGGCTTTTGGGGTATTTGTTGTTCTTTTTTTCACTTGCAGCAATGTTTGATATTACTGTATTAGAGTAAAAACTGTACATGTGATAGTGGATCAGGTTCAATGTTAGAAATACGCTTGACAATGAGAATTCTTATAATCTTCTCTATCGAGCAACTTCAGGTACGCTTGGATGTCGTGTGGTGCATACAACTTTATTTTGCTTTATCGGAACAAGGTTATTTTTAGTTTTAGAAGAGCTAACAAGTGACATCGTGTCAACACGGCCGAGTTGAATTGAGTGACTTAATAGCCTAATTACCATGTTAATCTCATTAGCTCATTTTTTTCACGACACCGTTATTAAAACGAAAACAGCTAACAAGATGCTTGGCAAAGAGTATTACAATATGTTTTTACAAGCTAGAATTGGATCCTTGATCCAATCAATCCGATGGGGTTTAGCATTTCGGTTTTAGCTGTACAACAAAAACAATAACGGGCAACAACCCTTTTGGCGAGGACACCCATGTCCTCACCAAAGCCACAAAACGATAAAAAAAAACTTCGGTTTAAAACTTTGACTGGGAAGATGCAGGGATAAATTTTCAACGCAAACTTTTGGCGAAAACCTGCAGAAGTCCTCTCTGATAGTGTCAAATGTTGTAGTGCAGTACATATCCATGGGTGGTATAGAAGTCACTTCTTTGCCGAATATGTTTCCCTAAAGGACTTAATGCCTTAACAATCATGGTCCGATATCTTTAAATGCCCCATTGTCATGGTTTGAATGATTGCCAAATATGTGTTCCCTAAAGGACTTAATGCCTTAACAAACCACACCTTTAATTTTCAAGATTTGGAGAAGCCGAGTGAGTATCACCATTCGGATAATCATCCATTCCCCAATTTCTGATCAAACTTCATAGGTTATTGGCGATTGAACAATCGATAAAAAGACAATGGTTGAGTTTTCAAGAGGCAAGTTACAAACTGGACACCGTGTCAAGTCGTTTTTTCACTTAACCTTAATTACGTTTAATGAACCCCAACCTAAGTGAGAATTCCTCCGTTCTAGCATTCAAAATTTACATTTTAGCTATCATCAGGAATAATGAAAGTCTTATGTNTTTTTTTTTTTTTTTTTTTTTTAAACTTATCCTTAATTACGTTCAACCATATACCAGTTTACTTAAGACAACCTACACAGAATGAACCCCAACCTAATCGAGACCTCCTCCGTTCTAGCATTCAAAATTTTCGTTACTTTTAGCTACCATCAGGAATAATGAAAGTCATATGTTTGAATCTGCTAGTAACAAATTTGAAGTGACCTTCTAAAAAAGAATCTTGAATTTTGTATGGTTAGTAAGTACTTGTTTTAGTAGAAGGTAAGCGTGTAAAGTGAGTTGAAAATATTAAAAAGCCGATCCAAAATGGATAAGAAGAAGAAGAAGTAGTCCAGTACGGCCCATAAAATATAAAAATAACCCAACCCAACCCAATCATAACAAAAACAAAAGTATCAAAGCCCTAAACTAACTTCACCATCATCATCATCTTCATCTTGTTTAGTTTGTTGTTCGGATCTCTTATTATAATAAAAAAAATAAAAATAAATCAGAGATCTCAGGTTATCACTTTCTGTGCTGGCGATTCTTCTTCTTTTGGTACGTATTTAATTACATCGTATAATGTTTCTATTAAATTCATGATTATACTAATTTGTTACATAAAATAAATGTTGAAATTTGAGCTCAATCTGTATCCTAATATATAACTTGTAATGTTACATCTTATAACAAACTTATTTATTAGGAATCCTTAAACCTTTTTTAGGGGGTGTTTATATAAGCCGAAAAGTTTCAAAATAAGCCACAAAAAGTGAGCTTATGAAACATAAGCCCATAACCAAATAAGCCATAAGCCGGCTATATAAGCCGAAACAAACACCCAATGTCAATGGCCAAGCATCAACGATTTAAAGAGACCTGACCTGACTCTCTTCATGTTATTTGGATATACAAGTTGTTTGATAGAAGGGAAAAAATATATACATTTTTATTGGGAAGGCACGGGGATCAAATATGCATACGTAGATGCAAACCAATCTATGAATACACCCTCTTTCCTAAATTTTAGTATGGCTAAATCTCAATTGTAATTTAGTATGCATGTTTCGAAGTGTTGATGTTTTTAATTGCATATGGAGAGAGCTTATTGTTACCGGTATACAAGTTGAAATTTTGCTACCATCTAATAAATTGTCTACACTTTCAAAAGGACACTAAGCATTCTATTAAGTGTTGATGCTAGTTGATTTGGACTTTGTCCAATACTATATTGAGCTATAATGTCTTGTTTGTTGCATTTATGGTTCAGTTGTAGATTTTGTGGCAATATGGAAAGGCGACCCTCCTTCAAGAAACGCCCGAATCCTCAATTTAAGAAGGGTGGTGGTGGTGGTGGTAATAAAAGAGGGAGGTTTGGTGAACAATCTTTATCAAGCTCTCCGGGCACATCAGAGACTGTATACCGAATACTATGCCCGTCTAGGAAAATTGGTAGTGTACTTGGAAAAGGTGGTGAAATTATCAAAGCCTTGCGGGAAGAAACCCAATCTAAGATTACAGTTGCTGAGTCAGTTCCTGGCTCAGAGGAACGGGTAGTAATGGTATATAGTCCTTCTTTAAAGCTTCCGGCAACAAATAGTGATTTGGAGCTGCATTGTGCCGCCCAAGATGCTTTATTAAAAGTTCATGATAAGATTGTTGCGGAGGACTTAATTGGTGGAACTCATAATGCTGATGGTAGTGAAATTGCGGTAGTTACACGCCTGCTCGTTCCAAACAATACAGTTGGGTGCATTATAGGGAAAAAAGGTGATGTCATTACTAGATTAAGGAGTGAGACTGGTGCTAGTATACGTGTTATGCCTACAGATCAGCTTCCTGCATGTGCTATGAGTACTGATGAGTTGGTGCAGGTAGTGCTCTAAGTTTGCACGCTAATAGCTTTTGTTACATCTTTTATAAAAGTTATTTGTTTATATAACAAACAGATCTCTTACTAATTAGTATTATGCAGATATCAGCCGCACCAGCTGTTGCAAAAAGAGCTCTGCATGTAATATCTACATTGTTGCATCAGAATCCACGCAAAGACAAAGCTCCAACCATTGCGGGACAAGGAATGTTTCGTCCTGGTCCCACCAATGATAATTTTCCTCCTGCAAATTTAATGCGGTCAGGGCGTGGCTCAAATGGCCTTGGTGCACCACCATTGCCGTGGTTGAGCGAATATGCTACCGAGCCTCCCAGATTTCGACATGATAGTTTTAATGATTTCAACGATGGCCCTCCTGCTGTTACTCCGGGTCAGGATCCCCCAATGGATTTTTCAATGAAAATTCTGTGCTCTTCAGCGAAAATTGGAGCTGTGATTGGTACGGCGGGATCTAATGTGAGGCAATTGCAGCAAGAGACTGGAACCAACATACATGTCGGTGATGCATCTGCAGATTCGGATGAGCGAGTGATTTGTGTGTCTTCATTTGAGGTCAGTAGCCTATGATCTCTAATCATGTTGCATCTACATCTCTAATCATGTTTTAAATGGGCTTATAAGCTTTTATAATTGCGGCTTGTATTTCATAAGCACATATTTTCCATGTTATTTTCTGGCTTATGAACTTATTATGATTTAGAGATGAAAAATAAGTCCATAAACTGGAAAATAAGCTGAAATAAGCCCTAATAAACTGAATTATGAAAAATAAGCCGAAATCATATAAGCTCGTAAGCCCATATATAAGCTTAAGCAATAATTCCTGTTAATCTAACGCCGAAATTGGATCATCAATCAGCCTTTATCAAACCCAAGGTCACGAACAATTGATGCAATCCTTCTTCTTCAAGATAAAACGAGTGACTACAATGAAAAAGGGATTGTTACTACGAGAATACTTATTCCATCTAGTAAGGTCGGTTGCATCATTGGACAAGGAGGTAGCAGGATCTAATGTTAGGCAATTGCAGCAAGAGACTGGAACCAACATACATGTCGGTGATGCATCTGCAGATTCGGATGAGCGAGTGATTTGTGTGTCTTCATTTGAGGTCAGTTGCCTATGATCTCTAATCATGTTGCATCTACATCTCTAATCATGTTTTGAATGGGCTTATAAGCTTTTATAATTGCGGCTTGTATTTCATAAGCACATATTTTCTGTGTTATTTTCTGGCTTATGAACTTATTATGATTTAGAAATGAAAAATAAGTCCATAAACTGGTAAATAAGCTGAAAATAAGCCCTAAGAAACTGGCTTATGAAAGATAAGCCGAAATCATATATATAAGCAATAATTCCTGTTAATCTAACACCGAAATTGGATCATCAATCAGCCTTTATCAAACCCAAGGTCACGAACCATTGATGCAATCCTTCTTCTTCAAGATAAAACAAGTGACTACAATGAAAAAGGAATAGTTACTACGAGAATACTTATTCCATCTAGTAAGGTCGGTTGCATCATTGGACAAGGGGGCCAGGTCATCAATGAGATGAGGAGAAGAACAAAAGCAGATATCCGTGTGAACTCTAAAGAAGAAAAGCCCCGATGTGCTGGTGAAGATGAAGAGCTTGTGCAGGTGATTTTACCTCATTTTTTTCTCAAGTAAGAGGCCTACAATTTACGGCTTTGATCTTTTTAGGTGTCTGGGAGTTATGGCGTTGCTAAAGAAGTTCTGGGCGAGATTGCATCAAGATTCAGAGCAAGGTGTCTCCGAGATGGGAAGCCTGGAGCAGATTCTGGTCCAGGTGCAGGATTTGTTCCACGAGGAAACTTTCCTAGTGGAGGACCACCTTCTTTTGGGACCTTACAAGGTGGTCACCCAGGAGGCTTTGGATCATCTAAGGTTTGTTTAATATAAGCTTCTTTAGCCTTGAACATTTTTGTCTGAAATATATAGGTTTATATCGAGTGATAAACCCTCTCTTCCCACGATTTGTTCATTTTTATTTATTTATTTATTTATTTTTAAATATATAAATACTGCTTATTCTCTCAAATCAAGAGTACCAATCTATTTTTCCTATTCCTTAAAGGTTCTTTCAACAAAAGTCACAATGCTTAAAAAAATACCAATTCCAGAATCTATCTACAACTAATTCCTATCTAATAGATAAAATATCAATAAGGAAATACTACTTATTCAAGAGATATTAATGATATTCATTGTCTAACAATAATTTAAAACGATGCAAGGAAAACAATCAAATAGCAGCTTTCACTGGCCAGGAATTTGACTAATTTCCTATGTTTACACCCAATCAGAGATTTCTAAATGTACTGAATAACCTTTTAATATATACAATTATTATGTATAACTTTGTCATTGCTGTTCATATTTTCAAAAGATACATTGTTTTTTCATTGATTAATATGATTCTTATAAGAGCTCTCTTCACTTTATGTGGCTAAATTGTTGCTTGTATTCTTATGAAGGGTGGTGGAAGAGATTATGGACCTAATAGTTATCCGGTTCCTCCAACGAACTACGATCCTCGTAGCTTTCCACCTCCTCCAAGGGACTACGAACCTTATGGTTACCCAGCTCCTCCACCTGCTTCTGGGTAATATACAATTCACTTATCTCCCTGTACTGATTAGCTATCTACTTACCATTCTCACCTTTTGGTTTTGTGCAACTTGAGTCATTATATCATGTTTTATATCAGATACGCAGGTGCAATGGATGTGAATATGCCAAACAGTGGACGAATTTCTGGCATGGGACCTGGAGCCCACAATGTGAGTGAGGTCAGTTATTTCAGCTTTCAAATTTGTTTCTTCCAAATTTCTAACATAAACTATCAATTCTCAGTCTAAATTTAAATACGAACATCACCTTGCTGGGTACTTGTCTATTCTGCTATAATTTATGTACTTGAAAGTATATTTAGGAATTGGTAAAGCTAGTAATCGTTAATGATAGGTTTTCCCTTAGATATTAGGTTGAAATGAGTACACTTAATTGGGCTTTAAACTCATAAAAGGGCCCGCATATCATTTTTGTAAAGTAGTTTGGCACTATAGATGTTTTTTTTTATGCGGCACCGTATTTTTAATTTGACCGTATTAAAACCCAAACAGTAACATGCTTGGACAGAATCTTTTTCAACGATCACTGACTGCTTCTTTAGCCTTATACATTTTTGTCTGAAATATATAGGTTTATATCGAGTGATAAACCCTCACTTCCCTCAATATGCTTCTTTAGGCTTAATATGCTCTTTTTTTTTTTATTTATTTTTTTTATTTATTTTTTATTATTTTTTTATTATTAATAGATATAAATACTGTCTATTCTCTCAAATCAAGAGTACCAATCTATTTTTCCTATTCCTTAAAGGTTCTTTCAACAAAAGTCACAATGCTTAAAAAAATACCAATTCCAGAATCTATCTACGACTAATTCCTATCTAATAGATAAAATATCAATAAGGAAATACTACTTATTCAAGAGATATTAATCATATTCATTGTCTAACAATAATTTAATAACGATGTAAGGAAAACAATCAATTAGCAGCTTTCACTGGCCAGGAATTTGACTAATTACCTATGTTTACATCCAATCAGAGATTTCTAAATTTACTGAATAACCTGTTAATATATACAATTATGTATAACCTTGTCATTGCTGTTCATTTCTTCAAAAGATACACTGTTTTTTCATTGATTAATATGATTCTTATAAGAGCTGTCTTCACTTTATCTGGCTAAATTGTTGCTTGTATTCTTATGAAGGGTGGTGGAAGAGATTATGGACCTAATAGTTATCCAGTTCCTCCAACGAACTACGATCCTCGTAGCTTTCCACCTCCTACAAGGGACTACGAACCTTATGGTTACGCAGCTCCTCCACCTGCCTCTGGGTAATATACAATTCACTTATCTCGCTGTACCATTCTCACCTTTTGGTTTTGTGCAACTTGTGTCATTATATCATGTTTTATATCAGATACCCAGGTGCTATGGAGGTGAATATGCCAAACAGTGGACGAATTTCTGGCATGGGACCTGGAGCCCACAATGTGAGTGAGGTCAGTTATTTCAGCTTTCAAATTTGTTTCTTCCAAATTTCTAACATAAACTATCAATTCTCAGTCTAAATTTAAATACGAACATCACCTTGCTGGGTATGTAGCTTGTCTATTCTGCTATAATTTATCTTGAAAGTATATTTAGGAATTGGTAAAGCTAGTAATCGTTAATGATAGGTTTTCCCTTAGATATTAGGTTGAAATGAGTACACTTAATCGGGCTTTAAACTCATAAAAGGGCCCGCATATCATTTTTGTAAAGTAGTTTGGCACTATAGATGTTTTTTTTTTATGCAGCACCGTATTTTTAATTTGACCGTATTAAAACCCAAACAGTAACATGCTTGGACAGAATCTTTTTCAACGATCACCAGTCTTTCACAGTGTTGATTAACTAGTTGGTATAAATTGGTCAACTCAATCCTCTTATTCCAGCAAAAACTACATTAGGACTGAGTGGCACGAAAAAATGGGCAAATATATACTTTATAGTAAGTTTTGGTAAGCTTATATTGCTATTGGGAAGTGTAAAATATATTATTTATGTGAAATACATGTACCAGGAACATAGGCTAATAACCCCAAGATCAATATTCTGCTGGTTGCAGAAACCTGTTGCTGAAATGCCTGCCAGCCATGGTCGATGTCTATCAAAGGATATGCTTGGTCCGGTGGACAACAATCTATACTCTACAGGCCTGCCTTACCATAACTACGCTACTCAGCAAGGGTCCCTTTTCCGATATGAACTCTTCGTACACACATCATAGTCAGTAGCTCACGATACGACAGCACTGACCCTCCAACACCCCGCTACCTTCTCAACAAGGCCCATTACCAGATGACTTCTATCATATGACAATAACGTTGGGGCATTGTTCTTTACATGATTTACAACACCTTTTGCAAGACATGCCCAACTTCCATATCTATTGTTTGGTCTTCAGAATGTTGACCAGATAATTGTAAAATTTTGCACAATCTTGACCCTTTTTATGCCTAGAACTTGAGACTTATTTTGCTGTCATTGGACCGTATGAGACTTGTAGTTTCAACCTTACTTTGATAATGTCGAATACACTTTCAGACTTAATTGGTGCTCAGAATTGTTATTAAACAGGCCTAAGTTGGAATTGTGGCTTATATAAGCCACAAGGGTTCAAGCTTGCTCGACTCTTGGGAAAAAAATGCCGGCCAGGTCTTGACTTGTGTTATACCAACACCTGGAAAGTCCGAAGGTTGGGTATGTCTAAGGTTGGTTTTTATGGGTTCGTAGAGTCTTGAACCTTGGCTCGGTTACATAGAATTAATTAAAGAAATCAGTCGAATAAAATCATTTATAAACTATATGTTACATTGACTTACACTGGGCCCCAAATGAGACTAGTATGCAGAATTTGAACCACGTTAAAGGCTATAGACTAGGATAATTAAATAAGTTGACTTGTAATCATGACTTTTTAATGGGTCAGATCATGCGCTTTCATACACGTGTTTTAGCGTTGCCGATAGGTACAAATACCTTGCCTTGCCGCTAAGATCATGTCACACCCTCCGACCTTAAATTATAAATTCTTTTTAGATTCAATTTCTAACAACTTGTGTTAGATCTGCGTTTGTTGATTGCACGTTATTGAGGCAGTATTTTCTTTGATAGTGGTAGTGATGTTTTGGAATATCTTATTAGTACTTGATGGAAGTATTGAACATATATTCATTATAAGGAAACATTTTGGATGTAAATGATCATTCATGTATCTATAGTTGTAAGTTGTATCCATCTATCATGTTTACAATGCAAAAAATGAGATTTTTTTTTTTATGAACATATTGTAAATGATCATTCATGTATGTTTACATTATAGTCATCCTATATATGGGTCCGTACAAAAGAATGATGTATGGTTTGGGTCATTCATGTTTGTATCAAGAATATCCATGCTCTACATTGGTCATCGAGACCATTTCCTATCACCTCAGCATCACATTATTAGGTTATCTTCTCACCATTATCTCGCTGTTTTTACCTAGCAATGATCTAGTCATTAAGCAGTTTTTTCACTAAAACACTCACATACCACTTAAGAAAACGAAAGAAATAAACAGGTGAAAAAGCTAGACTTACACACTATGAGCCTTTCCACCATGATGGAGCCGCACTTGTGACCCACAACGGCGTTGACCAATAGAATTCCCAATTCGATTTCGGTGGTTCCCATTGCCGATGCTCTAAGTAATGTATGAGTTATTTGTTGTTTAGAGAATTTAATGTCTTAGCGTGTATATAAGTATTTGATCTATTTTCAAGTGAGATTTGGTCCTTAGCTGATGAAACGAAATGGCAAGACGCAACAAACTTTAGTGGCTTCTTGCATTTTAAAAGAAATAATTAGCGCTGATTTAGTACGCAAGAAAATTTGGAAGACGTAATCATTTGAGTACTAAATTCGTTGAGAAGAACAAAATTATCTAATGGTGAAACATAACACCATGGAGGCATGGACTTTATGCATCGAAAAAAATATATTGACCAAGATGCAGTGTGATCAAGAGGGAGAGCAGATTGTGTTTATTGGTTGAGACTGAAAAGATGCCGCCGATTGCTGATGGTAGCTCTTGCAGAAGAAACAAAACTATGATCATACAACATTGCACTAATGTAAACATAAACCTGTAATAAAAACGCTAAACAAGAAAGTTGCAAATCAGTTATGGAGCAACATTTTAGACGTGAAAACGGAAAACCTTGGCTCATTAGTGCTTGTGGAAAAGCTCAAGTCTCATTGGAGATAATATCACCAATTCCTTCAATGTGTCGATGATCTTCTGGCTACTCGACGCCTAACCAAATCACTTTCTGTCAGTTTGACCGAGCAAGAAGACGTTATCAAATATTGCAGTGCAGTTAATAAAACGAGAGATATTTTTACACCATGATGAATGTTTTGTACATTAACTCTATAAAAATCATAAATTACTTTTCTTATGATGGGAACTCATTCAGGTGAAATTACATTATGTAGATAAAACTACATGAATAAGCAAAATCAAAAGCCAATCATCTTCAACAAAATGTAAATATCAAGATTTCAACAACAAATAAAAATACGAGTAAGTATACATTTTGGAAAGCTGAATACGATAAACAATATGAACAACTTATATACATCACAAACAAAAAATGAACCATGTAAAGGCTTTCTACTTTTTAAGATGCTAGATAGTCTAGTCCTAAATGGAATTATAAAGAAATTTTAATCGGCTCATCTGATCGAATTTGCTTTGGATTATATTTGTATGTTCATTGTTCTTTTTATGCCTAGAATTCACAGCTTCACCACTTCTGGTATAATTACCGGGTAGTGATCAACGCAATCCTCCCACGGTCCTCCAGCCAACGGCGTTTTGACACTCCTGTTACACCTCCACACAGCGCTGTTACACTTGAATCCGCTCCCAAGTGCTATTTGCCAAACCCTGTCCCCTTTCTTCATCCTCCCTTTCGACTCTAAGTAACTTAACTCGTACCACAACGAAGACGAAGAAGTGTTTCCAAACCTATGTAAAGTCATTCTTGACGGCTCAATATGCTCATCAGATAACCCTAAATTCTTCTGCATCTCATTAATAACAGCCCTACCACCCGCATGTATGCAAAAATGTTCAAACGCTTGTGTAAAGTCTGGTATATATGGTTTCCATTTTCGTTTGAATATTTTGGTACCGATTAGGTTTAATACATATAGGAGCTGTTCAGATACCGGTAATACCGATGGACCGATTTTCATTATGTTTGTTTTCAAAGCTCTTCCTGCGATCACGGATAGGTTTTTGGATAATCTGATACCTAATTTTCCTTCGTGATCTTCGATTTGGTGAATGGATTTGTAAGATTCTTCATGAGATCCGGTGTGTGTTCGTACAATGTTAACAAGTTTGTACTTCGCGCAATGATGTTCATGTCGTTTGTTCGATAAGAAGATCGCGGCCCCGCCTAACCTGAACAAGCAATTGGGAAGCAGCATTGATCGATCATTTCCTTCGTAGTAATTCGGAGTAATAATCTCGGTACTAATCACAACCGCGTTAGAATTCGGGTGATTATTAAGTAAACTTCTTGCTAAATCGATCGCAATTAATCCTGCACTACACCCCATACCAGACAAATTATAACACTTAACATTACTCCTCATCTTGTACTTATTCATCACCATTGATACCAATGACGGTATCGGTGAGAACACACTGCAATTCACTATCAATATGTCAACATCTTTTGGTTTCAGATTTGTTTTCTTGAATAAGGAATCAACGATCGAAAAAACCACAAGTTCAGTTTCAACTCTAGAGTCATCAATTGTGGTTTTAGGTGGCATGTAATGGAAACCTGGTGCCAAACATGTCTCCTCACTTAATCCAGAACGTTCTAGAATCCGCATCTGGAATTCGACACTTTTTGGGTTGTTTTTGAGGTATATTTTGGAGGATTCCATGAAGAATGAGAATGGCGATCGTAATGCTTTTGGTGGATTGTAGCAGATGTAATCCACGAGGTAGATGGTGTTGGGTTTTGAGACAAAGTAAACAGTGAAGATGAAGATGATTGTGAAGAAGGATAATAATAGTTGAATGAGGCTGAGGTGGAGGAAGCAAGTGGCAGTGATGGCGACAATAGGGATGAGGATGACCGGAAGGATATGGTCGATAAGGCACCGGTAGGCAAATTTGACATGATTCAGCCCAAGGGCGGGGAAAGTAAAAGATAACATAACTTAAACAATGGTTTTGGGGACTATAGGATTCAATGAAGAAGAAAAAAAAGTAGCCATGTTATGGAAATCCTAGCTTTGTCAACAAACCATAAACTCCTTGTTCCTCACGTATCTCAAACATGCAAATAGTGTTCTATACAATTGCTTTTGTTGTCTAACATTGTTATAATGTTAAATCTTTAAACTATTAATATGTAACATATTAACCTCATATTGTTCGATGTTGAAATGAAACTCCTACCGATACATGACAGATGAGTTAGCAAAGGGTGTCGCAAAAATAAAAAGTAGTGGTTTAAACGATTTAGGTTCAGAGCTTGATGGATACCCATTGGTTTATCCGATTCCAGTAGCTTTTTAGAAACAGATACAGCGTNAGCCATGTTATGGAAATCCTAGCTTTGTCTACAAACCATAAACTCCTTGTTCCTCACGTATCTCAAACATGCAAATAGTGTTCTATACAATTGCTTTTGTTGTCTAACATTTTTATAATGTTAAAATTTTAAACTATATGTAACATATTAACCTCATATTGTTCATGTTGAAATGAAACTCCTACCGATACATGACAGATGAGTTAGCAAAGGGTGTCACAAAAATAAAAAGTAGTGGCTTAAACGATTTAGGTTCAGAGCTTGATGGATACCCATTGGTTTATCCGAATTCCAGTAGCTTTTTAGAAACAGATACAGCGTAATGATGTTCTTTTAGTTGATACATATGGATATCTATCAGCACTATAACACCCAATACACATAAGAAACCCTATGACGGAAGGCCATGTTTTCGTCAAGTTAGACTGAAATGACTACATATCAAACTTACGGAAGGACATTTAAACAAGAAACAGAATTTTAGAAGGTTATATAAACGGTTTAGAACTTTTTACAGCTAGTTTATATTTGCTTTTTAGCTACAATGAATTGCTATTTCTATCAAAGCTTCAAGAAAGTTGAATACTTTAGTAAGGCAAAGATAAAGAACGTCATTTTTTCTATTATGATTCTCATTTGTATTCTCCTCGGCAAAAATGAATTCTGCCAAAATCAAGATATCAAAATCAAGAGACAACCTACCAGAATATGCAAAATCGAGATCTCTTTCAATTGTTAGAAACTTAAGTTCAACACAGAAATCAACTATAACAGTACAACACCATGTATATTTTATCCATTTTGATCCTCCATACTTGATCTCAGATCATAAACACTCACAAAAATAAACACCCTATAACAGACAATGGAAGCAAATGATATAATAGGCTAATAGCCCTCTTCAATTCTACTTTAATTCTGATCAACGGCTAAAAGGAAAGGGGGAAAAAAACCTAGTTTAACTTACAGTATCAAATCTGCTTCTTTCCAAATGCAACTGTCGACTGTTTCCACAAAATCCACTGCTTCCAGTTTGAGTAAACCGCAACCAAAACAAACTGAGAGAAGCAAAGCAGCATAATGACAGCTTCAAAGAGGAAAGGATACTTTTTTGGAGGGTTTACAGTCAAGTAAATAATGTGGAGAACAAAAGATAAGAATAGAATAAAACTAATCAGAAATGAGGTCAAATGAGACGAAAAACGACTATTTGGTGTGTCAGGTTTTCCATTGGGGGCATAGTAAACAAAGATGAAGATACCATAAAGAGCGATGTATGGAAGAAGTAACTTGTCGCGAATTAAGAGGGGAAACATAGAGAGTAAAGCGAATTGTGTAAACCACTGAAAAACAAATGGTTCTTCTACGGCTAAGATAGTTGCTGGCAAGAGAGGCAGAAGAATAGACTTCTCGTGTACTGTAATTGCAAAAAAGCAATAGATAATTATTACAAATATTTTACTGTTAGCAAGCCAAGTCAGTATTTAACATACATGCGCAGCAATTAGCATTTCTGTTATAATAATTTTCAGATTATATAATATAGCAGCAACTTTTAGTGGAAATATATAGCATATATATAACTGGCACAGCATTAAGCATGAATAAAACGGAAAAAAAGTACTTGCCGTACCTTGAAATGAGAACAAATAGAATGAGAAAGCACTATTAAGCTGTCCATATAGGAAACCTCGGTTACTTGGAGAACGTATTTGCAGAAACATGGAAGGCAGACATGAAGAAACAGTCATAGTAAGACTTAATAGTTTCAGTGATGGTGTGGTGAATAATCGCTTCCACTTTATAAGAACTGAAGTTGTGCACCAAAAATTAGCCACATAGTCCTCATATATTCCCCTCTCAAAAGGGGCTAGGCGGGACAGAACCTGCAAACAGCATCTACATGTTAAAAACTAGAAAATCATGGAGCTTTAACCTCATAAAAATATGCCACCATCAACCATGTAAGAAAAGGATGATTTATTACAACAACAATACTCAATCCCGCCAGGGCGAGTTTTGTACCTCCAAAACTGCAACTTTGGATTGAAGATATGGCAGCCAAACAAGACCAAATGTTCCTATAACAACCATGCCCAGCTTTGACACCTCGAGAAGTGGATTTTGACGTTTTAGGCATTTACCCAATAGATGACTGAAAAAGGCAGGCGCATAATAAGCACTCATCTGTACAAAGATACATTAATGTAAATTAAATGAAGTCCAGATTTAAAGTAGCTAGAACCGTCTAGCTGAATATGTCTAAACATGAGATTAGAAGCACCTGTTTGTGGTTGAGGGCAAGACTGAACAAGAACGAAGCAACAAGATCTTTGTCATACAGTACAGCAGCAACAGCTCCAAGAGCAAGTCCTAAGCTTATGCAATTATACTACAATTTTTGAAGAAGAAAAAATATATATATCAATAAAAGGAGATATTATATTAAAATGTAAGACGAATATAAGTTCATCAAAGAACGTTAGTAGTAGAAATTTGTGTACATGCCTGAAAATGACCATGATCAATGAGGATGAGGCATGGGTTAAGTAGAATCATTGCGACATGCCATGCTAAGTTACTTTTATGCCCTTTTGATTGGTCTCTATAGACTACAATAAACCATAGAGCTGCAGGAAAGAATATGAGGACATCAGAGGTTAAAACTGTCCACCTCATTAGCAGTTTTCTGCAGGAAGAAGATATAGCAAAGTTGGAAATTTGTGTGCAACGATTTCAGTTAAGATATCTAAATGTATTTACGGTGCGTTTGGATGTGCAGTTTGGAAGTGACTACATGACATTCAGCAAGCAGAATCAACAAACTGTTATGCTATTGGTGTTCAAAGCTCCAATAATTATAAAATCAGATGCTTGAGTGTTTGAAAAATCCGATTATTTAATTACCGTGATTAATAAATAAAAACGACCAAAAGAAACATTATTGCGAAATAAGGAGAGGTACCCTCAAAAACCAGTTTTGCTGCAGTTGGTATACAAATGATTATCCAAAAATGAATTTAGTAATACGCGTAAATAACTTTTCCATCCTAAAACACAAAACTGGTTCACAATAAATGGATTAGTAAAATCCAAACACCCCTTAACACGTCTATGAAGTTGGTTATCCTTCCAAGACAACTACAACAACTTACCCAAAATAGGATTCATGGCCACGTGAAGTATAAAGCTGAACCGAATCGGGATGGAAGAATCTTAAGACAAGACCATGAACGTAACTCTGATAGGCTGTAAGTGGAGGGTAGTCAAGTCCCCAATATGTAAGATCATTTTGAGTGGTATTGTGATACCATTCGTGAACGGGAAGACTGGTAGTAATCTCCATCCAATGTCTTTGTGCTTCGAAATCTCCATACTTGGGTGGATCACCCGCGCCAGAATACGGGTGCAAAGATACAGCAAGCCGAACAAGAATTGCAAATAGACTAACACAAATAAATGGAGCTGATATACCCTTCCACCACGTAGTACTATTTGCTACTGCTGCTTTTGCCATTTACTTATCTCCTAATAGAAGATCCTGCTTCAAGACCGAACCCCAAAAGGTATCAAAAGCATGCTCATAATTATCCGATACATTTGCCAAAACCGTCAAAACTAAATGTTGTATTTTACGGATCTAAAGATAATGAAGATAATAATGAATGAAGATACCTGTAATGTGATTAGTAGATGTTGCCGGCTGGAGAATTGGGATGGTTAGTCAGTCAAATGATTGGTAACAAGAGTCAATATGGTGTTAAGATCCAACTGAAGCTATGTGGCGAAAAATCAAAGCTAAGCTTTCAAAAGCTCTGGAAAATGATGTGTCCACTTTTATAATGCACAAAGACCAATTAAACTCTCCACCAATCAAATATTATTTTTACCCACTAAAGTTTCATCTTATTGGTTGAAAGGTACAAGTGAACACTTAATATGGGACATCCATAGATTCCATTATGGACACTTTTAGGGTATGTTTGGCGACAAGTAGCAGTAAGCAGTAGCAGTAAGCAGTAGCAGTAGCTCTAGGAGCGGTAAGTGGAAAGCTTCTTCATGAAGCATTATAATTTGGAGCGGTTGGGTACGTTTCAAACGCTCTTGAAGGAGTTGTCAAACAAGCTTTTCATTTAAATGCTTACCGCTTACCGCTTGTCGCTCCTAAACGCTTCCTTAACGCTTGTTGCCAAACATGACCTTAATATGGGACGGAGGGAGTATTATTTGTGTGCTTACTTTTTTATTATTAATTCACTCACTTAATTTTGTCAAAGTATCACCCGTTCCGTTCTAGTGGAAAAGAAAAGGAACAACTGAAAATTTATTGTTTTTCTTTTTTAAAGATTATTTTATTTATTTATTTTATTTTTTCTGAATTTTTTTTTTTTTTTTTTNGGTATCGGTGAGAACACACTGCAATTCACTATCAATATGTCAACATCTTTTGGTTTCAGATTTGTTTTCTTGAATAAGGAATCAACGATCGAAAAAACCACAAGTTCAGTTTCAACTCTAGAGTCATCAATTGTGGTTTTAGGTGGCATGTAATGGAAACCTGGTGCCAAACATGTCTCCTCACTTAATCCAGAACGCTCTAGAATCCGCATCTGGAATTCGACACTTTTTGGGTTGTTTTTGAGGTATATTTTCGAGGATTCCATGAAGAATGAGAATGGTGATCGTAATGCTTTTGGTGGATTGTAGCAGATGTAATCCATGAGGTAGATGGTGTTAGGTTTTGAGACAAAGTAAACAGTGAAGATGAAGATGATTGTGAAGAAGGATAATAATAGTTGAATGAGGCTGAGGTGGAGGAAGCAAGTGGCAGTGATGGCGACAATAGGGATGAGGATGACCGGAAGGATATGGTCGATAAGGCACCGGTAGGCAAATTTGACATGATTCAGCCCAAGGGCGGGGAAAGTAAAAGATAACATAACTTAAACAATGGTTTTGGGGACTATAGGATTCAATGAAGAAGAAAAAAAAGTAGCCATGTTATGGAAATCCTAGCTTTGTCAACAAACCATAAACTCCTTGTTCCTCACGTATCTCAAACATGCAAATAGTGTTCTATACAATTGCTTTTGTTGTCTAACATTGTTATAATGTTAAATCTTTAAACTATTAATATGTAACATATTAACCTCATATTGTTCGATGTTGAAATGAAACTCCTACCGATACATGACAGATGAGTTAGCAAAGGGTGTCGCAAAAATAAAAAGTAGTGGTTTAAACGATTTAGGTTCAGAGCTTGATGGATACCCATTGGTTTATCCGATTCCAGTAGCTTTTTAGAAACAGATACAGCGTGATGATGTTCTTTTAGTTGATACATATGGATATCTATCAGCACTATAACACCCAAAAATGACCCAATACACATAAGAAATCCTATGACGGAAGCCCATGTTTTCGTCAAGTTAGACTGAAATGACTACATATAAAACTTACGGAAGGACATTTAAACAAGAAACAGAATTTTAGAAGGTTATATAAACGGTTTAGAACTTTTTACAGCTAGTTTATATTTGCTTTTTAGCTACAATGAATTGCTATTTCTATCAAAGCTTCAAGAAAGTTGAATACTTTAGTAAGGCAAAGATAAAGAACGTCATTTTTTCTATTATGATTCACATTTGCATTCTCCTCGGCAAAAATGAACTCTGCCAAAATCCAGATATCAAAATCAAGAGACAACCTACCAGAATATGCAAAATCGAGATCTCTTTCAATTGTTAGAAACTTAAGTTCGACACAGAATCAACTATAACGGTACAACACCATGTATATTTTATCCATTTTGATCCTCCATACTTGATCTCAGATCATAAACACTCACAAAAATAAACACGCTATAACAGACAATGGAAGCAAATGATATAATAGGCTAATAGCCCTCTTCAATTCTACTTTAATTCTGATCAACGGCTAAAAGGAAAGGGAAAAAAAAACCTAGTTTAACTTACAGTATCAAATCTGCTTCTTTCCAAATGCAACTGTCGACTGTTTCCACAAAATCCACTGCTTCCAGTTTGAGTAAACCGCAACCAAAACAAACTGAGAGAAGCAAAGCAGCATAATGACAGCTTCAAAGAGGAAAGGATACTTTTTTGGAGGGTTTACAGTCAAGTAAATAATGTGGAGAACAAAAGATAAGAATAGAATAAAACTAATCAGAAATGAGGTCAAATGAGACGAAAAACGACTCTTTGGTGTGTCAGGTTTTCCATTGGGGGCATAGTAAACAAAGATGAAGATACCATAAAGAGCGATGTATGGAAGAAGTAACTTGTCGCGAATTAAGAGGGGAAACATAGAGAGTAAAGCGAATTGTGTAAACCACTGAAAAACAAATGGTTCTTCTAAGGCTAAGATAGTTGCTGGCAAGAGAGGCAGAAGAATAGACTTCTCATGTACTGTAATTGCAAAAAAGTAATAGATAATTATTACAAATATTTTACTGTTAGCAAGCCAATTCAGTATTTAACGTACATGCGTAGCAATTAGCATTTCTGTTATAATAATTTTCAGATTATATCATATAGCAGCAACTTTTAGTGGAAATATATAGCATATATATAACTGGCACAACATTAAACACGAATAAAACGGAGAAAAAGTACTTGCCGTACCTTGAAATGAGAACAAATAGAATGAGAAAGCACTATTAAGCAGTCCATATAGGAAACCTCGGTTACTTGGAGAACGTATTTGCAGAAACATGGAAGGCAGACATGAAGAAACAGTCATACTAAGACTTAATAATTTCAGTGACGGCGTGGTGAATAATCGCTTCCACTTTATAAGAACTGAAGTTGTGCACCAAAAATTAGCCACATAGTCCTCATATATTCCCCTCTCAAAAGGGGCTAGGCGGGACAGAACCTGCAAACAGCATCTACATGTTAAAAACTAGAAAATCATGGAGCTTTAACCTCATAAAAATATGCCACCATCAACCATGTAAGAAAAGGATGATTTATTACAACAACAATACTCAATCCCGCCAGGGCGAGTTTTGTACCTCCAAAACTGCAACTTTGGATTGAAGATATGGCAGCCAAACAAGACCAAATGTTCCTATAACAACCATGCCCAGCTTTGACACCTCGAGAAGTGGATTTTGACGTTTTAGGCATTTACCCAATAGATGACTGAAAAAGGCAGGCGCATAATAAGCACTCATCTGTACAAAGATACATTAATGTAAATTAAATGAAGTCCAGATTTAAAGTAGCTAGAACCGTCTAGCTGAATATGTCTAAACATGAGATTAGAAGCACCTGTTTGTGGTTGAGGGCAAGACTGAACAAGAACGAAGCAACAAGATCTTTGTCATACAGTACAGCAGCAACAGCTCCAAGAGCAAGTCCTAAGCTTATGCAATTATACTGCAATTTGAAGAAGAAAAAAAAATCCCTTGATAAAAGGAGATGCTGTATTAAAGAACCACAGTAATAGAAATTTGTGTACATGCCTGAAAATGACCATGATCAATGAGGATGAGACATGGGTTAAGTAGAATCATTGCGACATGCCATGCTAAGTTACTTTTATGCCCTTTTGATCGGTCTCTATAGACTACAATAAACCATAGAGCTGCAGGTAAGAATATGAGGACATCAGAGGTTAAAACTGTCCACCTCATTAGCAGTTTTCTGCAGGAAGAAGATATAGCAAAGTTGGAAATTTGTGTGCAACGATTTCAGTTAAGATATCTATATTTATTTACGGTGTGTTTGGATGTGCAGTTTGGAAGTGACTACATGACATTCAGCAAGCAGAATCAACAAACTGTTATGCTATTGGTGTTCAAAGCTCTAATAATTATAAAATCAGATGCTTGAGTGTTTGAAAAATCCGATTATTTAATTACCGTGATTAATAAATAAAAACGACCAAAAGAAACATTATTGCGAAATAAGGAGAGGTACCCTCAAAAACCAGTTTTGCTGCAGTTGGTATACAAATGATTATCCAAAAATGAATTTAGTAATACGCGTAAATAACTTTTCCATCCTAAAACACAAAACTGGTTCACAATAAATGGATTAGTAAAATCCAAAATGTAAATCCAAACACCCCTTAACACGTCTATGAAGTTGGTTATCCTTCCAAGACAACTACAACAACTTACCCAAAATAGGATTCATGGCCACGTGAAGTATAAAGCTGAACCGAATCGGGATGGAAGAATCTTAAGACAAGACCATGAAGATAACTCTGATAGGCTGTAAGTGGAGGGTAGTCAAGTCCCCAATATGTAAGATCATTTTGAGTGGTATTGTGATACCATTCGTGAACGGGAAGACTGGTAGTAATCTCCATCCAATGTCTTTGTGCTTCGAAATCTCCATACTTGGGTGGATCACCCGCGCCAGAATACGGGTGCAAAGATACAGCAAGCCGAACAAGAATTGCAAATAGACTAACACAAATAAATGGAGCTGATATACCCTTCCACCACGTAGTACTATTTGCTACTGCTGCTTTTGCCATTTACTTATCTCCTAATAGAAGATCCTGCTTCAAGACCGAACCCCAAAAGGTATCAAAAGCATGCTCATAATTATCCAATAGATTTGCCAAAACCGTCAAAACTAAATGTTGTATTTTACGGATCTAAAGATAATGAAGATAATAATGAATGAAGATACCTGTAATGTGATTAGTAGATGTTGCCGGCCGGAGAATTGGGATGATTTGTCAGTCAAATGATTGGTAACAAGAGTCAATAAGCTGTTAAGATCCAACTGAAGCTATGTGGCGAAAATTCAAAGCTAAGCTTCCAAAAGCTCTGGAAAATGAGTATTATTTGTGTGCTTACTTTTTTTATTATTAATTCACTCACTTAATTTTGTCAAAGTATCACCCGTTCCGTTTTAGTGGAAAAGAAAAGGAACAACTGAAAATTTATTGTTTTTTCTTTTTAAAGATTAATAGTTATAATGCCCGCAGGTTTTAAAATTTTTTTTTTGAATGATATATTTTTCTTTCTTGAAAAACAAATAATTTGATCTTTGTTTTGTTTGATTTATGATTTTTAATTATATTTGTTTATTATTAAAGATAATCATTTAAAAAATTTTAATTCTGTTGTTAGTTGCATCTTATCTATATTTTTTTGTACTTATCTTCTACTTGTGTAGTATATCAACAAAACAAATTTTTTTAATTTTAAATTAAAAAAATAATAATTAAAATATTACCTAATAAGGAAATATTCTTTTTTTCCGAAATACGAAAGTACCCACTAGGGGTTTTGTTTTATTATATAAAAAAAGAGATAAAAAAGATTTTACTTTTTTATTTTATTTTTCCTGATTTTTTTTTTTTTTTTTTTTTTTTTTTTTTTAAGATTTTCTTAAACAAAAAAGAAATGAAACAAAAACAAAATAACAAGAAAAGTTTTAACATTTTTTTCAAAATTTTCTGCCAAAAATAAGAATTTGGACGGAAACAAAACTACATCCAAACTAAAGTATATAATGTAAATCTTTAGTATTTACTTATATTCAACTTTTGTGATAAAATGAACATATTAAAAATGTACAAAATTTAATTATGTCTATTTTTTTTTTTTGTTTTCTTCCCAACTCGTGAACAACTGAACACTACATTTTTTAATTTTTCTTGCATTTCATTTCAACTCAAAGAACATGAAATAACAAACAGATCTCTTTCCTTTCCTTTTCTTTTATGTTATCTTCCTTACCCATCATTTCTATTTCCAACTAGAAAACTCGAGAACCAGCGCTCTAGAAGAAAAGAAAAAAAAAATGACCGAAAAAGAAGGGTGATTAGGTTTATTTTGAAGTAAATGTTTCCTCTCAAAATTAGGCTAAAATATTTACTTCCTATTTTTATTTATTTATTTATTTATTTATTTATTTATTATTATTATTATTATTATTATTATTATTATTATTATTATTTTAATTATAATAAATTTATTATTATTATTATTATTAGTATTATTATTATTATTATTATTTTTTAACTTTTTCTTATTAAAAAAACTTGAAACCTGAGCATGAAAGGATACTCTTTGTGTTTGTGTGAGTGTTTCTAATTATACATTTTATTTATTATATGTGTGTTGTATTTTGGCTTGTATTATAAGAGATGATAAATACGGGTGTGTGATTGATTAGGTTGTCTTAAAAGAAAAAGCGATGAGGTGATATATAAAACCCAAAACTAATTGAGTTTGTCTTAAGCATGACATTTTTTCTGTAACACGAGACAAGTGAGTAGTGGTTTATTCAATATTGACTTAGATAATACTCTTTCCATCCTAAAATAATTGTCATGTTTTGACTTGTTAAAGTCTTTCTTTTTCGACTTTGACGTTAACTATTTTCTTTTGTGTTAAATATGCAAAATATATGAATGAATTGAATTTTAAATGTATTTTCATTAGTATAATTTTCATCAAGTATTATATAACATAAACAAAAATACTTTATACCAAAGTTGAAAAATAAAGATTTTAAAAAGTCAAAACACAAAAACTGTTTTAAGACGGAGGGAGTACTAGAAAACTCATTTTGTAATTGAGTCGAGCTCAAGCTCGAGCTACTCAAGTAAGATCATGAGTCAAGTTCGAGTTTTTAATACTTAGCTTGCGAAACTCACAAATCAAATCAAGCTTAAGTTCAATTATACTTTACTCTTCTACTTGCATGTAATTAATCAGTTATTATCTTCATACGGAGTATATGTTAAAGGAGTTAAATGGAGCTACAAAGACCATTTCTTTTATTGCCTTCAAGTAGTTCAAGTAGAGGTGGCAATTTGTGCCTAAATTTTAAAAAAATGGCTAATTTTGACTACTTTGTAAAAGATTTTGGCACATTTAGCCCCTTCTTTTTTTGAAATGGGCACATATAGCCCACTGAAATCTTAAATGGGCACTAATGGGCACATATTTTTTTCTTAATCGGAGAACATTATGATCGTTTTAAAGAAAAACTTATACATATTTTATTTAAGTTATTAAATATAAATAAGATATTACATTTAAGGAATTTATTTCGTCGTTTTAAATCTTTTATAAAGCAATTTGCATAACATGTGCCCGTTTGGCCCGTGCCCGTTTAGCCCGTGCCCATTATAGCCCGTGCCCGTGCCCGCCCGGCCCGCTCGTTTTGCCACCTCTACCTTTTAAAATTTAGGCTCGATCAAGCTCGACTGCTCGAGTTACAAAACACCAGTCGAGCTTGAAGTTTCAAATCAAATTTGAATTTTAGACCCGGAATTTCGTAGTCAAGTCGATGATAGTACTCGACTTGATCGCAGCCTTACTTATATGTAAAGCAATTAAATTATTTTGGATCATCCGCTTTCTCTTGTCTACTATTTTAAGGTATAACAAATAAATTAAAATTATTACTTTTATCATGATATTTAACTTAAACCTATTATAACGAGTTAGATTAATATTTTCTAACAAAATAATATTTGTGTTGGTCTTATAGCATATGTTTGCAAAAACGTGGAATTTCAACACTATTTTCAAAGTTTTGAAAGTAATCTCCCAAAATAATACTCTGTAACAAGGAAGCACTCCAGTGTGATCAAAGAATAAAAAAACAACAAACCTCTAATTGTATGAACTAATACACTTGTTTTCTTTTGGTCTATCTTTTAACTGATTTTACACGTAAATAAATCCGACTTAATAAATGGTTCCACTATAATCCTTTATATTAGGGGTCAATCTTCAGCCTTCGGAAGGCTTTGCTTACCCAACAAGTCCTCGTCTTGTTCACGTTCATCTTTCTCAAATGCAGAATTGCTATGAGTTGACCCTTTTTCTTCACTCCCAGATTGAGAAATAGTGTTGATCAGAAAAGCTTGCATCATGTTCAGGTTCATCTTTCACAGATGCATTATCGCCTTCTTCTTCATTCACGGGATGAGAAGTAGTGTGTTGACCAGAAAAATCCTCTTCCTCTAACTGTTCATCCTTCTCTGGTGAAACATTACTATGAGTTGACTCTTCTTCATTTAAAAATTGAGTAGAGTCTTGACCAGAAAAGTCGTCATCTTGTCCCAATGCAGCATTACTATGAGTCGCCTCTTTTTCTACATTCACAGATTGTGAAGTTGAGCGTTGATCAAAAAAATCGCCCACTTGTTCAGGTTCATCTTTCTCTAATGTAGCATTACTATGAGTTGAACCTTTTTCTTCGTCCACAGATGGAGAACTAGTGTGTAGACCAGAAAGGTCCTCTTCTTTTTCACGTTCATCCTTCTGTGACACAACATTACTATGAGTTGACTCTATTTCATCACTCACAAACTGAGAAGTAGAGTCTTGACCAGAAAAGTCCTCATCAGCACTACTATGAGTTGACCTTTTCTCTTCGTTCACGGATTGAGAAGCAGAGTTTTGACTCAAAAAGTCCTCATCTTTTTCACGTTCATCCTTTTCCGATGCAGCATTACTATGAGTTGAATCTTTTTCTCCATTCACAAATTCAGAAGTAGAGTGTTGACCAGGGACGTCCTCATCGGCACTGCTTTGAGTTGGCTTTTTCTCTTCATTCGCAGATGGAGAAGTAGAGGGTTGACCAACAAAGTCCTCAACTTGTTCAAGTTCGTCTTTCTCAGATGCGCCATTACTATGAGTTGAATTTTTTTCTTCGTCTACATATTGAGAAGTAGAGTGTTGACCAGAAAAGTCATCGTCAGCACTACTATGAGTGGAAGCTTTTTCGTCATTCCCAGATTGAGAGTCATCTTTATCATGCTCATCCTTCTCTGATGCAACGTTACTATGAGTTGACCCTTTTTCATCACTATCAGATTCAGAGGTTGATGAGGATTTCGAACTTTCCTCAGCCATATCAGTTAAAACTTTACTCAATTGGTCTAATATATTCTCATTGGTCACCTCTTCCTCTTCTTCATCCCCATCACCTGATATATTATTCTCTCTAGAATATTCACTTAAATCCACACCCTCACGATTTCTATTACTGCCGCTTTCTCCAGAGCCTTCATCTTCATAGTCATTCTCATCTTCATCTTCATTATTTTCAGAAACACGGTCTTCGTTATATTGAAATTTGAAACCATCTGCGAAGGCAGAATACTTTTCCCCTTCATCTTCATCTTCACTCGAGGTTGTGCTTGTGCTTGTGCTCGAGCTTTTGGTCAAAGAAGTTGTGTTTTCTTGTAACACATTCTTATCTGAACTCACATTTTCAGTAGACTTAGGTTCACTTGTTGAGGCAGGAAATGATTGAAAAGTGTCCCAGTCGTCTTCCTCTTCATCTTCTTCGTTGTCATCGTTAGAAACATCACTGACTATGGTGGCGGCTAACGGTGGCGAAATTTGGCGTTTGGTTTCTTCTGGTTGTGATGGCATCTTAATGACCAAAGGTGGCAATTGAGATTTAGTTGGAGTTGAAATCTGATCTTGTGTTACAGAAGCACGGATTATTTCCTGAATGTACAAAAATTGCTTGTCAGCAAGGGTGGCAATTTAGACCCATTTATTTATAGATGGGTTCAATTCGATTATATTTATCACCTATGGGTCAAACACGTAAACCCAAAGTGAGTATTTTTTCCAAACATATATACTATTATTGAAATAACATTAACTTCTGTAATCATGAGTAACATTCGTTACTCGTTAAAAAAGTGAACTTTATGTGATATAAGTGTTTCAGAACCAAAAAATACCTATTACCCGACTTAACCATTCTGCAACCTAACATCTAAGATAAGTGTTTAGAAAAGACTATCAGAAAAAGGACAGTTATATTTGTGATAGTACAAGCAGACAGGATAAAAGCAAGTAGACAACGTATTAAGTAAACAGAGAAGTAGGATAATACAAAAAAATGACCACCTGAAGTTTTTGCCTCCGTGTAGAAGGCATCGATAATAATGCATCCTTGAAGTAGCCTGCAGAGGTTTGACTTTGAGCAAGTTGAGAAACAAGCCTCACGGACGCAGTCTTCAATTCTTTGACTTCCTGTTTTAATACGCATAGATGGTTAAGCGGATAAAGCTGAAAATTGATGGCAAGAAAGACGAAAACAAAATAAAAATCTTGGGCTAGAATGTTTAATATTGATGATTGCTATCACCTGAGAGGAATCATTTTCTGAAGCTAATAGAACCATGACAATTGCTTCAAGAAGCAGGCTCATCAAGCTTGTCTGAGATTCTGCAACTTTAGACGATGTATGCAAAAGCATCAAGATTTTCAAACAATCTCCAGCAACGGTTATTGCTTCCCTTTTAACGGGTTTCTGTCACAAATAACAATCTCAGGATTTTGAAAAACGAAATTTAAACTATGAGGCTATGAGCAGATATGGTACCTTCAATGCTTGCTTGATGATCCAAAAAATATCGTTAAGAAGCTCCCCGATAAAGAATGTAATAAATGTGCTACTTTCAGCATTGGAGTCTCGTGTCACGCCAGTTAGTGTTTGCAAGGCAGTCGCCTGAACCTGCACATAATGAATCAATACCAGAAGTCATTTCTATGGTTGTTACTACTACAAGGGACCGGTTTCAGCCTTTCAGGTCAAGGTGGAAATTTTGACCCATTTATGTATAGATAGGTCAACTGCGGTTATGTGTTATTTCTAACTTGTCGCGCGGGTAAAATAATAAGAAAGCTAAAATAAAAATAATGGGTTAAATGGGTTGAAATTCACCCCAAGTGTATTTTTATAGCATAAAACCTTTCTTAATTGTTTTGTTCGAAAACTATACTATTACCAAACTGTTTGAAGTATGTTGCAATAAAAAAATTGTTTTGTTTTGTTCGCGCAGGCAAAATAATAAGAAAGCTAAAATAAAAATAATGGGTTAAATGGGTTGAAAGTCACCCAAAGTGTATTTTTATTGCATAAAACCTTTCTTAATTGTTTTGTTCGAAAACTATACTATTACCAAACTGTTTGAATTATGTTGCAATAAAAAAATTGAGAATTGGAGAACAAGTGTTTTGGTGGAACCTAATACAAGCCACCCAACCCACCCTTTCGGTCACCTCTAGTTGCAGGTTTTGCAACTCGTACCTGTATGTGTTGATCCTTAAGAACCTCGTGGAAAGAATTTCTGCATTGGCATAGCATGCTGTAGAATATGGGTTTACTCTCTTGATTGTCACTAATAAGTTCAATTTCATATGCTAATTTAGCGAAGGTGATAATTTGTTCAAGAGAGAAAGCTAGCTTCTTTTGTGGCAATTTAGATGAGTTTGTCATCTTATCCTCCAACTGATGAATGTTCTTGATACAGTCATTGGTCATATTAATATTCATATTCAGACATGTCCTGGTTATAGTCCTCAAATAGCAAATAGCGTCATCATCCAGCTTAGATTTTCCTGCCAGAAAACACTATATCAGCTAGCAACTTTTGTCAAACACAAATGATACTCGCCATAAGTTCACGGAAATGGCGAAATGCATATTTTCATGCGTTATGAAACAAAATGCTTAAAACTTACCATCAACAAGATTTTTCAACATAACGACCACAGATTGTACATAGTCAACAGGATTCAGCAGCCACACGTCATTTGAGGCTTCTCCAACACACTTATATCCAACAAGAAGAAATGCCAATGCTAATTGTAGTTGTTTCTGTGCAATGGGAAAAGTGAATTTCTTTAGGACAAAAAGATACCATAGATAACTGAACCATTAAGAGTTGTACATAACAGAAACTGTATGAGAAAATATTCAATATAAAACCTACAACAAATCAAGCAAGTTACCTTGGGTTCTAGACGCATCAAAAGATTCTTTGCTGAAGTGAAAGACAGAGATATTTTATCCTCCCAGTTTGTGTGACTGGATGCATTTACATGGGCACTAATAGAGCAATATATCAAAAAAAAAAATTGGTAATTCCGGTTAATATTCGATAAGATAAATATTCCTTAAGATAAGTGAAGAGCAAAAGATCATTTATTTAGTTACCTTTGTAAAAACTTGAACATGAAGGACAAACAAAGTTCAGCTGCTTGATACGCAAATTCTCCGGTTTCGAAGAAGTTTTTAGGGCAGTTCTTGACAATCTGTAAAAGGAGCAGCACGGAAGAAACTTTCTTCAGTAAAACTAAACAGGTCATCAACAATGTCGAAATTGAATATTACTAATCCTGGATATCTCAACAATAGCATAGGAGGAAAGCTAAACATTCAAATGTTTCAGCACCAAATATTAATCATAGGACAAGAAGTATATAGGAATTACACAAGATCATTAAAATATCCTTATACAAACAGAATAAAAACAGGATGCTAAAGCTAGTCGCAAATGTAAACTTCCAATGCATCATATAGTATCCACACTCACAGAACCACTTCAAAAAGAATAAAATTTGATAAAAATAACTGGATCCAAGGCTTTTGTCGATATGTACCTGTGATAGAACTGAGATTGCATGACTATCCAATATATCTTCCAGGAAAATGTAGTATGAAAAAACCTACATCCATAAAGTTTAACCTTGATGAAAAATGTGTGAAAAGGAAAATAATCTTGGTGATTGAGAATCAGCAGGAATTAGAAGACAATAAGTTACTAAGGATGTCAATGCACATTAATATTCATATTGTACCAAAAAGATGCATAGGATAACAGCTGTTAGCATCAATATTGACATTAGATAACAGGACGTTGACTAAAGCTACATATACAACAGCAAAAAATTAATAACAATAAATGCAATTACCTGTAGCAGTTCCCTGCATAGATCAATTGTAAGAAATCCGGCCCCAAAGAACTTTTCTGCAGAAAGAAACCCAAAAACTGGTAAAATCATTTCGTAGAACTTCATTGCTATTGAGTGTTTGTCGGCAACTGGTGAATCACTGCCAAAGCTGGATTTTAGATTATCCAATGGGATAATGGTTTTATCAGGAGTAGCATGTTGTCCCTGAAAAAGAACAAGCAGGGAGAAGCTCCACAGAAACTGATAATCTTGCTGTTTCAATTCCACCATACTGTATCCGGAGAAAAAAGCACTTTTAGATGTGTTTTCCGATGTTCTAGAAGATTCACTCACATATCCATCCATTGGAACAGCATCAAGAGAAACTGCTTGCAAGATAAACGGCCAGGATTCTTCTAAACACTGCTTTAACTTTTTAGCAACCAGAGAGGATTGAATTCCATCAAGAAATGGTGTCCACTGGAGAAAAAACAGAGAAATATCATAATGTGATGTGTGTACACTGTATAGTTGGCTCAAGAAACCGAAAAGTATATACGTAAAATTCGCTCACATGTATATGAGGACGTGTGCGGAGGCATACATAACTGTAATCCTTTAACAGAGAGAGCCAGTAAATTCCCAATGTACTTGAATTCTTTGAGAACAACGGTAATAGTCCAAGATACTCCTCTGGGATACTTTGGTGCCTCCTCAAGAAAGCATATGTATAACATTTCAGAGATGCATGTGCAGTTAAAAGTCTTATCTTGATCTATGAAACAATACAGAGACAGAGAGAAAATTAGTAGAGGCATTAGAACCAAGTCACTAAATAATAAAGCATATTAGAAAAGAATACTTCAAGAAGATATCTATAACTGGAGGAAATGGCCTACCTTACATGAAACCCATTCAGCAAATGATGGATAATAAAGGTCTTTAAAGTCCTCCAGAGGTTGTGAAATCAATGCAAATATCCGTTTGACTGCCAATTGATCTCCACTGATCATACCACTTGTCAATATCTGCAAAAGTATCTATCGTTTTACCCCATGTTCACCTCTTATCACATAATGAAATAGAAAAATGTTTGTGATGTGAACCTTAGAAGCCAGCAGTAGACCTGCTTCCAAGAGAACGGGTCCAGATGATGTATCCAATGCTGTACGAACAGCAGAAACAAGCTGCGCCTGAAATTATGAATTTATGTGGCATTATTGAGCAGTACAAGATGAATAACCATTGCATAACATAAAAAGCAGATATATCGGCTAAAGTAAATTGATAACTTGATTGATTAAAAAATTTTACTTTATCCAGCACAATACCTGGTTCTGTTCTAATAATAGGTGTCCAGGAAGCTCGGGATCTGGCACCTTACCGAACTGCAAATCATATACAATAGAATTATATAGTTAAGCACTTACTTGGAAATATATATGCAATACTTGTAACTCTTACTAATGTGGGGATGACATAGAACATCAATCATAATAGTGGCAACACACACTAAAACATAAGTTAGCGTTGTGCACAATACCTTGTCCAGAATAGTACTTAGAAGTCCCACGCCAATTGGTCGCATGTTTTCAAACTGAATCGTGCTTATCTATAAGTACCATTAAAAACATTTAAAAATTACATGGGTGGTGTGAACGCATCCAATTGATATAATAACTAAAATGAATACAATCATACCTGATAAGCAAGAGATATAAGCTCTTGAACCTGGAGGACTAACCAGTCACGAGATGCCAGCAAATTAGTTGACTGGCTTCTTGCTAATGATAGGTCAAAGTGAGCTGGATTCTGTCCAACAGCATCTGGTACATGACTCAAGCACCTATTCCAAAATGATTAAATGTTTAGACTTTAGAACAAACACAGATCAAAGGTCCAACCAGTAGATCCACACTGATGATCCAAATTGTACCAAAGGCCGATAATTTAACGAATAAAACAGAAGTCAAACTGTGAAAGTACCGAATGCTGCAAGAGACTCAATATAAAAACTCCAAACAGTAATGTTATATCTTTGAAATCCTCCTAAATAAAACTTGGCCTAGTCTAATGATGTTTGGCTTTACCAAGTAGACCATGACGTGTACAAGTTATCCCAATTATCAACACAGATATTTTTAGGAGGATTTGTTGGCATAAAACTACACTCATCTGGTAGCATAAATATAGAAAACAGAGATCCAGAAACCAAATACTGGCTGGTTGTGCCAATGATATTACATGTATAAAATACTGAAAAAGAAACCAAAAGTATACACATACGGCGTGAAGCCAAAGAGATGAATTGATGAATGATAAAGGTGGAAAATTCAGGAATATTACTAATAAGCCCAATAGCCCATCAGGGAGTCACTTTACTGAAAGTTGTGACTAATTACTAGCGTGATGAGTTAATGACTACTGGTCGACCAGATGACAGCCATACTACATTTTGAACCATATACTTTGTTATATTAGGACCGTGAACAACTAATGAGTAGAAGCATCAAGTTAATTAGCCTTCCATAGACATAAAGAACACATAATGCATGAAAAGAAAGCATAACATGAAGCCTAAACATATTTTATTATCAATAACTAAGAGCAGAATGACATACTCTGCAGCAAATACTCTTGTTCGATATCTGAGGTGCTTATCTCTAGCAGAATTGGCACCCGATAATCCTTGAGAGCTAGAAACCATATTCTCGTCATCTTCTCCATAAGATGTGTCCCCACCAGGGCCACTAACAGGATCATCATCCAATTCTTTGTTGGTTCTGGTAATTCCACTTGATGTAGCAAGAACCTAAATGAACATTTCAATATTCATGAACCAAATTTTCCACTTGATATCAACAAAGTTTGGAATTTTGAGCTACATTTTTTGTTTATACTTTTTTGATAAAGTATGTGTGGATTTGTAGATACTAAGTAATAAATAATGATCAAATCAAAGCATTAAATACTGCTCCAAATTTTATAAAAATAAATAAATAAATAAAGTTTCGTAAAGCACATTATACTAAGCCTTCATATCATAAGAAAGCATACATGAAGGAAGAGTTACCATACCAAGTTACGGCATATTGATAGCCACCTAGATGGAAATGATGGACATGATGCATACAGTAGCCGCATAATTGTAGTTTTCACCAATTTCCCGATCCTGCGATGATAAGAAGAAATCTTTAGTGTTAGTCACTAAAAAAGATATATACTGCATATCTGCAAGAAAATTAGAATTCTACTACGTCTAAGGGGGGAAATGCAGACTGTTTATACATACTTCAGTAGTAGGACGCAACATTGATTGATGGAATGAACCTTGTAGAACATAACTAATTCCTATTAAATAGGGAAGCAATAGCAGTACAGTCAAGCTGGACACTTCCTCATATTGACTACAAGGGCCAGGGGGTGTTGCCTAATCGCACATGCAATTACCTAACAGAGGTAAGTAGCTTAGAATATGAAATTAGTGATACTAAAGCTTCAGTTAATATAAAATTAACATTCTTGTTTAAGTAGGCAGTACAGTTGGGATATTGTTTAAAAAGTTTCATACCTACGTCAGGCTCCAAAATGAAGCTTTAGTAATCTTTGATATTGACTGATTAAGAAGGCAATACAGTTGGGATATTGTTTAAAAAGTTTCATACCTACGTCAGGCTCCAAAATGAAGCCTTAGTAATCTTTGATATTGACTGATTAAGTGCAACATTGCCCAAGGTTCAAAAACTTCTAGACAAAGATGATTTCAAACTTAGTGTTGATGGGTCTGCTATTGGTAATGTGTGCACTAGATCCCAAATTATAAACCATAACAGTTGCCATTTTACTTTGTTCGTTGATTCCAAAAATGCTAGCTGCGAGTTTGACCGATCACGTATCCATATGAGAAGAGTGTTTCAGTTCCAACTTCCAAGCATATCTACAATCCCCTTATTAACACTTTTTAAAAACCGCCTAGAGATAGTGTCCTACACTTGTAAAAATTGCTAAGAACTTCTATATAAATAAAACATCTAAAGCAAACAAAGCAGAGTTTGAGACCAACAAACAAGTCATGTTTTAACATCCACTAACAAACAAAATTATTTTCATAAATGCAAATAGATCTATGTTTCCATCAGACCTGCTAATAAACTAAAAGACCATATATGAATGACGAAATACATACTCAGTATCAGTTTCCTCATCTAGCATGTGGAACAAATTTTCTTCTATTAATTCTTCGATAATGGGCTCCTGCAAGTAGTCCCTCATTATTAGATGGACATAATCAATAGTTACGAACAAGTTAATGATTCTAAAACAGACAGTATCAAAAATTAGTGATGAGAGACTACATGCACAAAATTTAAACTCGTACTGAACAGTGTAGACCCGATGGATTGAAATCAGATCAACGAGGAAATTAATTCATTTATGGAAAATACACAACTTCATTCCCAATTAGGTAAGCATGTAACATACTTTTGTTATAATTCAGCTATGCTATTGTGAAAACGATGATTATACAAACAAGCTTGCATATTCCAAACCATAGATGAACAAAGACATGACAGCATAGACTGAAAAAGCAACAATATAGAGTATGAATGTGTTACGTACTGGATCCTTTTCAATGAGATGCCGTAGAGTAGACACAGCAAGATGTCTTAAAGTTGGCTGTTGCAAAAGAGAAACAGTTTCATAGCAAAGAAATAAAGTACGTTTTAAAAGTACTTACAACACTCGCATGAAATATGTATACCTGTCTTGATGAAAGAGTTGAGAGGAGGACTTTCACATGAGAATGAACTGTAACAGCTTGGGGAGCAAAGAGTACAAGTTGTTGGCTAAAGCGAACGCTCCTGCAAAGTTAACAGAATTCTATATTAATAAATGGTCTAAAACATGTATACATTGTAGATTAAAGAAAATGGAATCTAGAAAGAACACAGTTGTGTGTAATCTGTATAATCACATTTCTTAATAGACACTGCCCATATATGAAGAGTAAGGTTCCTTACTCGAGAAGTGTTGCTGTTTCTTGCTGTGAGCTTATTTCTGCAATGACTGACTGTACAAAATCAAACAATTAATTGCTGCGCATAATGAAGGAACACATTTATTTGTCCTAAAACCAACAGAAATTAAAACAAAATAGTAGCAACATTAGAGATACTGTAGTTTGATATTATGAAAACCTATAAGCACAAACCTTGCAGCGAGAAAAGAATATACTTCCAGGGTGAAGTTCAGGACCAAGAACAGCAACAATAGCATTGATGAGGCGACATACTCCTTGCTGAAGCACTACCCATCCATTCTCCTCAGACAACAGTATTTCCATAGCAAGGCCAAGCGTTGCCTGCAAAGAGATTATAAAAAATGAGAAACAAGACATTTAAGCAGTTGTTTTGCAATATAAGTACAATATATAGCTAGAGACACAACAAAAGCTCCAAGTCCAAATTTCCAATCACAAGTTTTGACTTGAAAAACTGGTAATATATTTCCACACGTTTTCCTTCTGTGATATGATGTAAATGATTAGTTTCTAAAACTAAGAAAGAGATCGGATAACAGGATTTTTACGAGTAAAAAACATCCCAATCGAACACTATGTACCTTTAAGATAATGATATTAAAGAAAAAAACAGGAGGGACATTATAAAACCAAGCCAATTTATAGCTCTAACTATTTAAACATTAGAGGGATTGGTGCTAATGCAGAAATTAAGAAAGAGCAAGTACCTGAACTTGTGATACATAGGACAAGCCAGCAGCTTCTATAGTTAAAAGAAGTCCATGCAGAGCCCAAACTTGTAAACTAGCATTTGAGCTCTTAGCTAGCGAAGAGATGGAGTTCACAGTAGATGGCACTAAGCTTGATAATGCCATTCCTCCTGCACTGCAGGCAATATGACAATGATAAAATCGTTTGCTTTCAGGAAAAGCCACAAGCATAGATTCTATTACATTATTGATGATGATCATGCTAAAAAGTATTATCAATATACTAATCATTAAGGTGAACTTCTAACCTCGCTCTCCTTAAAGAAAAACAAAGACTAAACTAGAAAAGCAGCTAGTTCTCTTAGACAATAAGATGGAAACATTCTCCGGAGTCAGATGTGACATGAGAACATACAAATGAGTGCATTTATGGAAATGTGCCTAACCGTGCAATAAAATTGATAATATGCTACAAACACATTTGGCCATACATCTAAAAATGTCTTGGACAATGATCTAGCAAAATAGAAAGTAAAATACTAGATTTCCATGCAACTAACACATGCATTACCTACTCAAGGCACATGTGTAGATCAGAATATCAAACTCACTCCACAAAACTAACATTTGATTTTTATTATATTAATTACCATGTTGTTGCTTCACATCCAAAATATTTTTATATCTAATATTATGATGTCAGAACTTATATGTAACAGACAGGCATACCAAAATAAAAATAATCAAGCCATTAAAATAACCGAGAATGTCTACCACATTGAGGAACCCCTGAGACCATGGTTTCAGTCTTAAAAGAGATTTAGTACAAGCTCTATGAGCAGCAAAGTAAAAAGAAGAAAGAAAAAAGGTAGGAAACTGGCAAAGGATTATTATTATGCAAATGCATTATTAGAAAAGCAACATACCTGCGGTGGATGCAACCTAGAGCGAGAGCAATTGATCCTGCATAGTGAGAATCTGTTGCCCCAGTTAAATCACCAAGCAGTGATCTAGTCTGGTCAGAATAAAAGAATACACGGATCAGAAAACATGACACCCACCCACACACACACACACACACACAGCATGAAGGAAAGGGAGTCAGCATCATAAGTTGAAGGTTTTAAAAACGCAACACTGAGATTTTTAACATATGTAAAAAAATAATTAAATAACATTTAAAAATTACACAGCATAAAACTAAAAAACTTGTAAAATACTTGCCAGTCTGGCCGTAAACATATCATTTCCAAGGCGAGCTAGTAGCCCAAGCCCTTCTGATGATGCTCTGCGTTGTGATTCGCAAATACCACCCTCAGCAAGAATACTCTGTCATCAATACATTATAAAACTTTGACCATTCAGGAACTATCATGAGATAAAAAATAAAAATAAATAAATAAATAAAAAGAGGTAAGATGTAATATTGCAGCATAAAAAACCTGAAAGATCCCCTGCACTGCATTCAGTATCTCCATTTCTAATGGTTGTGACCGTAATGTAAGAGTGGCCTAAGAATATTGAATAATGAACCCATATTAGATATGTTTAAATTGATTCAGCTATTTATGGGGTTAAGAAACCAAAGAGAGAATTAGCACCTTTAATCCAGAAAGCAATCCCACACATACATTTGTGACACTCGTTGCATGAAGAGCATGTTTCTTTCCAGATTTTAGACACTGTTCAAGTGTGCTGAGAAGTGATAACATCCCACTACTATCCTGGGGTAACATTGTAACCACTTAATTAAAAATAAATCCAGGAATCATTAAATCTCATTGTGTAGCGGAAAAATGCACGCAAATAAAACGCTACCTGGGTAGCAAACATGATTCCAAAGCAAAGGAGCATCTGGTTCACCAACATCTTGCTAATAGTCTCTGGCTGCAAGTTAAGCCAACATGTATAACAAAAACTATCGTCAATGGATATGTTTACTAACATAAACTATAAAGTTAAATAGACAGATTCAAGAATGTTGCAGTTACCCAAAATGTTTAATATGAACTTAAATTTTATTTTCAGCTATATCAAAAAAGTGTGTTAGGTGTACACAATATACATGTATCATGAAATACCTAGAGGTTCAAGAAGACCAAATAAGGAGCAGTTGTCTAAAATTCAGATAGCTTAGAGAGCTCAGTTCCGTAAATAGTGTGTGTGTTACGCTTACAAAAGAGTGGACAGTATAGTTACAATACAAATATAACTAAACATTTATGGCATAAGCAAATGAAATGAGTTGTTAAGTCACATGATTGTTTTTCCCCTAGGATCAACCATATATACCAGATTACCAGAGAACAATCCATTCTACCTGAGGAAAACTAGGGATCTCAGTCTCCCATACACAAGGCAAATCACCATCTTTTCCACCTTGGAATGCCCGAAGTTCGTCTTCAAACCAATCCCTATTAGCCAACAAGAATTTACAAATCAATGACAAAAGAGTTTGCACAAACTTTAAAGAAGCATTAAGAAGCATAGAACGATGGTTAGATTGCAACTTTGGAAGAATTAAATACCTTCCAGGAACCCAGGGACCTAACCAAGCATCTCTGCTGTCCAGAAGTATCCTCAAGTAGGAACTTTCTTCATACTTAGATGCTTCTCTGTTTCACGAATCCATCATCAAAAGCCAAAGACATGTACTTCACAACTATTGCAGAGAAATCCAGCATGGCATAGAAGTATAAATCAAAGAATTGTGCATAGAAATAAACCTTGATTACCTAAAGGGACTTGTGCATATTTGTATAAGTTGAGGGTGATCACTCTTGTATGTCATAGGATCATATAGTGACTGGTAAGCTATCAATGTTCTGCTGATCAATATGTCCATAGATGCCTTCACATCACTGTCCTTGGTTGATAAAGAGGAAATATAGGATAATGCCCTGTTTACCATCATACATTTGTGTATAAANAAAAAAAGGAAAATACCCTGTTTAACAATAAAAATTTGAAACTGAGATTAAAATAAGCACAGTATCAACACTATTAGATTCTAATCATACCGGTTAAGGTATAATAGCACTGGTTGGAGCAAGATCCCCTTGTTCACGGCATCTTGAGAAACGAAACATCTTATAAATGCAATCAGAGCATCAACTGCAGCAGACCACACTCTAGAAAAAAGCATGAGCAAACATTAGCTTGGCTAAATAAAATTCTATTATAAAGGTCGATCTAAACAAAATGACATTTACAGGTTGGATACTTCTATACATATCTCCACAAGATGTAAGTCTACACTCAAAACTGTTTTTACAGAACCATGAAAGTTAGAATAAAGCAGGCTGACCTTATTTTAGAAGACAAATCCTCTGTTGAATTAACTTGATCTTGGACACGACTGAAGACATCCGTCCATAAAGAAAGAATATCAAACACTTGATCTTCCATTTCCTGTAAAATTTATGCAGCGCCTTTAAGAATCAAGAATTATTATACCGTAGCTGAAAAAACTAAAACACTTGCCTCTTTTGGCATGGAGGACAGCAAGGATGATAGCAACAACCATCCAGCTTCTTTTTCAACTGTTGCAACCACAGGGTTACGACTAGTTTCTGTAAGCATTTTCCTAGCAACATCAAGCATTGTTCTAGGCAATCTATGCACAAAAAAAGAAAATGACTCGTTACTATTTCAGTATAATGAAATGTCAATCAAGTAAGTAAACAAACCAAAACAAGTCCAAAGAGTACACAGAAATGACTGAGTAACGTTGGAAAGTGGATGTTACCTGGCTGGATAACCAAGAGGTAGCTTTGGAGAAACTGATGCAAGTGCAGCCAAAACTGTAGCTTGTCCACTTAAAGAATCAAGCTCGAGCATCAGATTATTTCCCTAAATGAGTATGGAAAACAATCAATAAACAATTTGTGGAAAAGAGCTTCACATGGACATGCTTTACGAAAATAGATAATACACATACATTGCAGTGGTGCTGAGTGTAGTGTATACAGGTAGATCAGATGGAAATATGTAAGTTCAAACAGAGTTAAGGCTCAAAATGGACCAAATGATTGACATAATATAGAATAGGCAGTTAGGACTTGGACACTCTATCCTGCTATTTAAATTATTAATCCAGGAGACCTGAGGCAACATATGATGGTAAAATGGTATTGCAAAGAAAAAAGGAAATCTTCGATGGGCCAAGTTACAAGGCAAACATTCTGCTCAATCAAACAAGAAAAACATATGCAACCAACAAAAAAATCAGATCAACTACATCAGATTTTTGTCTGACAAAAACTGATTCAGTTCTGATTTCCACGAAAGAAAATTCTATGGTACCTTCTCAAAAGACACATTTTCTCTAAGCGCCTTCAGTGTAGTGACCCCATAATTAACCAAACCACCAACACATGTCGGATCAATCTCTGCCAGTGAACGCAACGTCAAGGCAGATTCAGCACGTACCTAGCATTCATGTCAGATCAAACTCAATAAGTATATAACGAGTGAATTAACAAATCAGATAGAACATATGTAGATTGTAAAACTGTTATCTTTTCACACACACAAAATTAGTAATAATAATAATAAAAACTAAAAAAAATACTTATTACTGGCTCTTGGATCCGACCAAACAGAAGTACAAAAGGGAAATTAGACGGAAATAAAATAAATTTGATAGGGTGTTTATTGTGTCGAATACAACTTAGGTTGATTAACATTTAGTTTTTTTCATTCTGGTTTGCATGTTTTGGGTTTGGTGTCTTTTTCATGCATTCCTTTTGTGTCTAGCTCCTTGGTAGCGTCTTTATTTTGAATAAAAAATCTGATGTTCAAAAAAAGAATAGGTTTTGCATTTGTTGGATAACATTGGCGTAATTTCCTTCTGTGTTTCTCAATATCAGTCCCTCGATAGTCGATACAAAAATCAAAATCAAAATCAAAATCGTACAAGTGGTGACGAATTAGACAATGCTGCCACAGCTGTGTCATCAAGAACCTCCTTGAATTCAAGTGGAACCTAAAGATGAACAGAAAAGCTGTCAGTAATTTACTGTCATAGAGTATAAGAATGCAATATAGCATCCAGAACTTAATGTCAAACAAATTGCAATCCATTAAAGACAACCTTGCAAATAAATAACAAGCAACAAACAATGGACAAGGCTCAAAAAAAATTATATGTGAACAGTCTTGTTCCCGCCAGATAAAGAAGCACGCAACATCGATTCATCAAGTATCATCATTTAAGAAGATCAGACTACTACCCCGTGATTGTATGTCATAACAAATTACAAAAATTAACTGAAGAAAAAAACAAAGCTTATACACCTTACCTCTCCTAATGTTTTTAGGGCATATGATAAAGTGCGTAAAGCAGCAATTTTCATTGATGGACTTGCATCAGGGGACTGAAGCTGTAACAGAGAATTTGCACAAGTCAATGGAACCAACTGAATCAAAGAAGACCATGCCATATAATACGTTATCAGATATGAATCGTTATACCTGCTTCCCAAGATTAACTAAGAATACCCTTTGTGTAGGTTCAGTCATTTGATCAATCACACCAACTCGTAGAATATAATAAACGCATGCCTTCAAGAAAATACAAATCATACATCAGTAAAATTATTGACACTTCTTTAAAACCCTTTTGTGTAGCAAAAACAACAGTAAGAACCAACTCTGTTACAACCCTTAGAGAATGAAAGAATAAAGTATTATGAAACGAAAAGTTGCAACGACATGATGATGTAGTTCTTTGCCGCTCAAATTGATTGACTATCCAATACTATTACGTATAAGAAGTTACATCGGTCAGGAAAAATGTAGAATCTACATATTCGATGGTACAGAAGTCGATATATGTAAAAGCATTGCAAATTATTTTGCAAGGAACCAGTTTTGTTTAACCTTAAACGGCATCACATGAAGAATGTAATACTGTGTTAATAGGAAATTGAAGCACTAATCTTGAGTTTAATCTCACGGCTAATAACCGCGAACCAATTTTAGTTTTCTTGCTCAATTGTTCCATGTGTACATCAAGTAAATCGTAATCATTTCATCACATCAAGAAAACAAATCTAAAGGTGGAAAATAACAAGGAAATACCAATGATTGTGCATCTACAGAAGAATCTGCACGAAGCATATCCATAATCTGAACAAGAAAGTTTTGGAGCTCGCTATCTGGATGCATATACTTAAGATGCATGGCCTGAAACATAATGCAAAGAAAACATTAAAGCATTATCCATCAAACAACAAACAATTCCAAAAACAATAGTGCAACTTCCTAGCCTGAAAACTTCCAATCCTTATTAGTGAAATGTGTATGTAACAACAATTCACCATTGACAAAGCCTTAACCCAACTAAACCAGGTACCCTTATGAATCATATACATCAAAATTTGGGCCTCTTTCTGACGGCCTATTTTTTTTAATGTTTAATGAGTAATGAGTTCTGTTTTGTTAATCTGCCTGAAGACTTACCTAATAGTTTGAAGTGAGCTGGAAGCTAGGTTGTTAATCCTTATATTATCCAAATATCACTTAAAAATAAAACTAAAAAACTCATAGGAAAGGAACAAGATAAGTAGGACTTGGAGTTCAAAATAATTAAAGCATTAAGGAATACCATTAACAGCTTGGCAATTGTATTATTAGTGCTCATATTTAAACAAAAATAAGAACAAAAAGAACCAGGAACTAGAAAAGAAAGGGAGAAAGGCAGACAGAACCGCAACATAGATGGATAGTGTCAGACTTCAGGATAATATAATAGAAAAAAGAAAGACACAAAGATTATTTGTAGCACATAAAATTCTGAAACTAGCGACATAAAGTAATTTACCTGTAAGAAAAAGACCCATGATAAAGTAAGGCCAATTCGCAAATTCTTAGATCGAGGTCCACTTGCTGCAACATTAATATAATATCAAATTACTATATGCATTGAAAAAACAAAACGTTATGGAGTTCATATTTTAACTGGTCCTTTCACAAGTAAAGCTATTTCTGCTGAAGTAATTGCTGTATCATTATCGTAGGTTTACATTCTGTTATACTTTTATTTCAATGTATTATTTGTGTCCTACTTTACCTTTAGTGAAGGGCGATATAAGATGCTTTTGCAAGCTCCCCTCGGGTTTTTTTGGATTAGACTGGCCTTTCCCCTTTGGTTGAACCTGAAAGTAATAACAAAATGTGAAATAGCTATATGATAAAACGAGAAGAAAAAGGTACAGCACACACAAGCAGAGACATAAATCTGAGAACCAGATGGTATACCTGTGCTTGAGGGTTCGTTGCAAGAGCAAGCAAGGCTCCCAAAGCTTCTGCAAAGGCATCACGAACCGATGATTCGGGATCTTCAAGAGCCTTGTAAGATATAAATGTCAGACATGGAATTTTAGTGCTACAGACTATAGGTAGAAGTTTCAACCCATTTAAGGTCAATTTGGTTATATTTTACCTCTAAAGGGTTAATGGGTAAAATTAGAAAGTTTAGATATAAACGAAAACGGCTTGAACAGATGGAAAGTCACCCAAAGTATATTCAAATTGTATAAAATCTCATAAATCAATATTTTATATAGCAAATTAAATTATCACTCTACAAATTATTAACAAAATAACTATTCAAAACTCACTAGATAAAAGACAAAAAGGGACCAATCTAACCCATTTCAAATCGTACCAACCCACCCTAGCCACTGCTACTAGAGAGTACACAGAGTAACTACCAAAAACACAAAATGGTACCTTGACACAAAGAGAGGCAGAATTGTCAAGCTCCCCAGCCCCTAGACCAGGGCCTCCAATATTTGCAAAAGCTTTCAAACATCTTGCAGCAGCTTTTCTGACAATAAATGATTTATCTACAACGCCAAGCTTCATAATTATACGAAATGCTTCTGCGTATGCAGGAATAGAGCCATTTCCACCAGAACCCTCAAGAGCATTTCTAAGCATCTGCAAAGCCTCTCGTCTCACAAAATCCTAATCATAAAGCAGAAAAAAGATTAAAGAATCACATCAACATAGATTGAGATCATGGAGTGAATAGAAACACAGAAAGGATGAAGTTGTAAAGTTAACCATGTATATCTATGGTACACCTTTTGTCCCATATTAATTTAAATTATTTACATCAGAACCCAGCTATTACGAAAGCATACAAATAAACCACACAAATTCTGAAAGCCAGTTGTAATACCAATTATATTTAAGTATTCACTCTCCCAGCCTTCCATCAGTCCAACATTTTGTAGCATTACAGGGTGATCATGTAACTCTACATTTTTTATATGAACAACAACAACCCAATCCCGCCAAAGCGGGGTATGGGGACAATTTTCTATATCAATAGTCAATTTAAAATAAATGTAAGTAAAGCCACATCATCAGAATTCTAAAGCCTCTGACTGCGGTAATTCCTTTCTGATTAGATTCCTTGATTTAGCACTTATTAGCTATTGCAACATGAAAATATTGTATGGGAAAAATCAGATACATCTTTCATATAGTTTGAAGGCTATGTAGAATTTAGGATCTGAGTACCAAATGCTAAAGTACGAACTTCCTATAGTACCATCTGATTCATGAGTAGCCATTATCAAGTAACCACATAGAGCCAAAAACTGTTCATGATACCGACTGAAAAGTATATCGATATCTTTGTTTTTAAAAGGCATCTTGCTTAAGAAGCAGCACCTGCTGTAAAAGTGCTTCAGATAATTAATGCAGTACAAATAAACAAGTGATCTCTAACGTTACCTCAGAAAACTTCATTAGTTTTGCTACAATACTAGTAGTTCCAAGCAGACCAGATGTGATTTTCTTCCCAAATAGTCGATATAGCTCCCCCAGGCATTGTGCAGCACCTGAATTCATAGCAAGAAAATTAGAACTCCCAAGATAGATACATCATACTTTGCAGAAATACATGGAAAATTACAAGGCTGCGCAACTAGAGAGCAGAAATTAGATCAGATTAAACACCAGCATCAACTATACAGGATGAATAAGATTGTGGCATTGTGCTAATATAAGTTGATGACTACGACAGTTTCAAGAGCATTAAAAAATTAGCCATCTACAACTTCACAATGACAACACTACCGGTATACAATATTTAATTATATATAAACTGAAATCCAGTTATAGTGATGACATTCACTCTTCTTAGTATGATGTGTGGTCTACCCTCTATGTAGCTATAGTTAAACAACAAATCTACTGCCTACAAGAATGTCAATTATAAGTATGTAACAGAACAATGCCGTTACATATTTATGATCCTATCAGGTATATGGCCTAATATTACGATATAACTGTAGTTCATATCAAAAACAGAAATTTATATCAATTTAAACTTGGAATAAGTTGACAGACCAGCTATTCGCAAGGGCTCGCTCTTCTTTCCATCAGAGAGAAAACCCTGTAGACTGCTCACTCTTGAGTATATTGAGATATTATCCCCCTTATAAATGATTTTACCCATTGCAGCAGATGCCAGATGACGCACAGGGCGCCTTGCACCAAGAATAAGCAGAGAGAATAGCGCGTCCTCGCATTTCCTTTGCCATAAAAGTACAGACTCCTGAAAAATTCAATTTTGTTATTCAAATGTAGAAATCATGAACTTCAACCCGCTCCATTTTTAACTAATTTACCGTTAGCTATTCTATAACCATAATTATCCAGATTTTGATACGGCTTATTTAATTATTTTCTTTATAGGCAATTATTCCCACACCTATCTATACTGCTTATTAAAAGCATTGTTTTTGTAACCATCCGAATTTATGTCAACTTTGAAGTTGGAAAGTAGTTAGTTCATCTCAATAACATCAAATGTGGATTATTTAATTCAAAACGGTGTATACGTCACCAAATTCAACAACAACAAAAAACAGGATACATGCTTCTGTAGCTCAACATGATAACAAAGCAATGCGAACTCTACATACATATACATGTTAGCGCTGTTAGATATTAGTGGTACATGTTTAGAGAGAAATAGAAAGCGTCTGTAAATCAGGACGTGTATATATGACTGTCATCTATTTAAGTAATTGTTCGAGTAACTCTAGCATACTTTAACAAACTCCTAATTGAATATGTGACACAGCGTGGAGATCTCTAAATAATATGTAGCACCACTAGCAAATTCTATCACACATATATAAGAACCGTAATGCCATTACACGCCATTACTCGCCATTTTGTCATAAAGTCAGAACAAGCTCGTTTTCTGTTATATACGTTTTCCTCTAGAAGCAGTTAAAGTGTGTAATCTATAGCCACGTTTCAATTAAAGCTAAAATTAGGTCACACATTTAACTATAGAAACTTATAATTAATGATCTATCCAAGTGATTGTTCGAGTCCCACTACCATACTCTATATCTATCGTAACAAACTCCTAACTGACTACACAAGAGCTCTAAATAACGTACTGCTCAACCGACCTATATTCAGTTTATCACATATGCATATCTAACCTCGTATACACATCAAAAATTGTATCGCAAACCTCACGAAACGTTACAGTAAAATCAAAACAAGCTCGTTTTCTGTTTTATAACGTATACATCTAAAATCAGTTACAGTGTTTCACTCATAACTAAAATTAGGTCACACACTTAACACTACATGTATGAACAATTAACAGCTAAGCAAAACAAATTTTGTATAACGATTAAATTTATGATATAAAAAGTGAATTAAACGATACCTGAGGTTCGTCACGATAAATGTTTATTTAGTTCATCAAGTTGACAAAATAACTCGACATATGTGTATATATGTCAGTCATCAAACTAAGTGATTGTTCGAGCAACTCTAGCATACTCTAACAAACTCCTAACTGACTATGCTGACATGGCACACTGTGGAGAGCTCTAAATAATATACTTCTCAACCGACCTATATTCCGTCTATCACAAATGCATATCTAACCTCTTAGACACATCAAAAACCGTATCAAAAACCTCACGGAACGTTATCATAAAGGCGTAACAAGCTCGTTTTCCGTTATATAATGTGTATTCTTCTTAAATGAGTTACACACTTACACTCTTAAACCATAACAAATATGAGCAATTAATAAAAACTAAAGTAAGCAAAACAGCATTTAATTGAGTATAACTGATCATCACATTTCGCGGCGAAAACGAATAAATTAATCGTATACCTTAGGTTCTTCATGAATAGCGGAAATGAGATCGGAAAGAAGATCGAAGCATAAAAGAGGATCAGGAAGCTTGTGAGATGCGGATGCGACTATTGATTCCAATTGAGCGACTAATACTCCGAATCGAGATAAAGGTACGTTCTCTCGAACGTAATTCATCGGCATCTTGAAGAACTGTGATGGTGTTAGTGAGGAATTGTTGCTTTTAGAGATGTGAGATTAACCATTAGTTAGTGTGTGTTTATTTTGTTGTGGAAATGAGTGTGAGAGAGGGTGTGTCCAAGCAAGAGTTTTTTTCTTTTCTTTTTTTTTAAAAAACTAAACAAAAATTACTCTCTCCGTCCCAAATTAATAATCAACGTTTTATTTCGTTTTCTTTCTGGGATGTCTAAATTTAATTGTCCACTACTAAAAATAAATAGAAAAGTTTAATCGAGTTTACAATATTACCCTTGGTTGAAATTAATATTACAACCTTTAAATAAGATATTAATTATTTAAGTACGGGTAAAACTGTCATTCTGCAAAAAATAATAGAGAAAAGGCGATAGTAATTATGTTTTTCTTAAACGGTGTGTTTTTTGTCGGGAGACAATAAGTTTGGGGCGGAGGGAGTATTAAGGTAGAGTTTAAGAGTTGTTGGATACATGGGTTTTTCAATGATGGAATAACAATCATAGACATATCAACTCTAATGATATCAGGCGAATCGGGAATAGGAGTGGGGTTATCCCCTAAGGAGAGGCTCGCGGTTGGTATCTCTGCCCTAGGATGTGACACTAACTCGAGACAACAACTAACATCTAACAACTAACCCGCCGTTCAAAAAAAATAAAATAGGCATATCAAATGTTCGGCAGAAATTTTGAGTATCACATAATGGAATCTATCCTCATAGACCCATTCCTCTAAGATGACACCTTTTGTAATTTATATGTATGGGGCCGTCTTCCTCTTTCTTTATTAAAAAAAATAAAATAAAAAATAAAGTTATTTTTCTTCTACCTCTCTTCAATCTTCATTCACTTCTAATTTTTTCACATGATTATTCAGGGTTAATGCTAATTATTAAATTAATTCACAAATCAAATGAAATCAGTAACATAGTGTAATTAAAATTAGTAGTCCAAGTTTGAAATAAATACTATAAGGTGAAATGAACAATGGGGTATTTCTTATATGGTTTTTTTAATCTGAACTTTTTTTTTCTTTTTTTGTTTTAAATTTCTCCATATTTTATGTCTTTTTAGTTATATTCTTATATTTCTGTAAAGTGATGAGATGATAAATACAATCGATCTACTACAAGTCTTACCACTATTATTGAAAACATCCTTATGGTAAATCATATTGATGTTTAACTAAAGTACCAATTGTTTTGTGGTTGAAAATGAAAACATTTTTCTCTCTTTTATTGATTTGTTGTTTAGGCTTTACATATTGATGTTTTAATCGGATAGAAAGCTAACGTGGGTTATAAAAATATTATACCCATATTGCATTTTTCAATCCAAACATTCATATTGGTAATAATAAATCTATTGTCATTCCACTTCGTATCAAAATTCATACCCTTTGTCATTTATGAAGACATACCAAACGGCCCCTTAGTTGTTATAACAAAATACATTTATTCAATTCTTATTCTTATGGTGTGTTCGGTCTGTAAAAGGGTTTGGTTTGAAAGAAAATAAGAAGAGGAATAAACAATTATTATTTTAAAATATAAATCCTACATTATATAATAGGCTGTGGCACTCATGAGGCAACGAAAGATTAATTTATTGGACGTGTGAATTAAAAATGGAGCTGCCAAGAATCAAACCTTGATTGCTTTCGACAATCAACAAACTCTCCAGCCACTAGAGCAACTGATTTCTTGAGTTATGATTATCCAATCCAATAATGTCATCGTTTAATGTTAGGCATCCTACAAACAAGCACCCTAAAGCACACCTCATTGAAAACGCAATAAATATTATGATGTGGCATTCCTTTTATAGAGCCTATGTACAACACCGTAATGCAATACCTTTTCTAATCGATAGAAACTAAACTCTGTAACTTCAAAAACGCTCCTTGGTGACTTATTTTTGTGAAGTATTGAAGACGCGTTCCAAAATCAATATTCAGTTTCTTCATCCCATTCAAAACCGACCAAAATAATAATTTGACATAATCACAATTAATACCATTAACATCACAGTATTTCAGTGTCTTCTTCAATACGCTGCTTCTTCACATTATTTTTGTTAAGCCATTAACATCATAATTAATACCACAACAATAACAGTTTCCTTCTTTTCCGATTCAAAATCACCACATATTTAAAAACGCGAATTTCATTGACAACCCACAATACCGATTCAAAAACACCACTTGTCGATTAAATTGAAATCATATATTTGAGCCCGTTTAACGTTTGTCATTTAGTCACATACAAACAAAAAATCCTTTCTATGCTTTCAACATTGGAAACAAGAATCGTATGAAAAGAATTGGGTTGTCAACATTGGAAGAAACCTAGATAAAGAACTGTAGGAAAAGAATTGAGGATTTTACTAATCGCGTTTTTTTCTGTTAAAAAAAGTAAGGTGTTTTTTTTTTACGATTCAATTATAGTACGTTTTTTATTTGTTTGTAACAGGTTTATCTGTAACAAGTTTCTATTAGTTCATATATGCGTTGTTGGAATGGTAGAATAAAATATTATACCTTTTTCCATCTTCATTTGAAGCAAGTTTTTGTATTTCCCCTTATGAGTTGATTGTAATTATGATAAGTTCTTTTGGGGTTCTTTTATGAGTTAATTCCAATGAGGTTACTTTATTTTGCAGAGAATTTGGTGTTTGTGTTACACCCCGTGAACGACAAGGCTTTAAATACTCGAAATATGAAACTTTTGTGCATAAACGACTTAACATTATCAGACATTCCGTTACTCTGTTAACCATTGACAAACATTCCATAACATTCATACCTTAAGAATATTTTAAATGAAACTAGACTAATTTACCTTCGAAATTACGGGTGACCACAACCCATGGCGACTTATGTTTTAAAAGATATGATTTTTCAAAGATAACCAAAATCTGAAAACCCTTTATAAAAATTATGGTTTGAGTATAGAACTCCTTGAAATCAACTTTCTGGTTTATGCTAAGATCTATGCTCAGGGAATAACCTTTTAAACTAAAATTTCTGGGTTGAGCATAGATCTTAAGATCTATGCTCATGGAAGAACATTTAAACTAAAGTTTATGGGTTGACTGATCTTCTGCCGAGTTCCTTCCTTCGTAGTCAAATCTGATGATACGCTTTGGCGATGTTACCTATCAAATAAAAGGCCTCATGAAAGAACTTTTGCACAATTTCCAAAAAACTAACTTCCTGAAAACGACGCCACATGAAAACTTCCAAAAATCATTAACACATCATAACTTCATTTTCATACATTAACTTGGTCATAACGATCCACGGAAATGTACTTTACAAAGTAACGAGTATTATGCCAAACACCCGTTTTGACCCATTTGCATACTAAACTTTAACCCATTACTATAACACACAACTTGACAACCAAAATACTGTAACAATTATGATTTATGACATAAGCTTTGACACTTAACAACTTGTTTATAAACCATTAAAAGACCAACGGGGTACAACATTACTTCGAGCTCGGTATGCTATACTAAGCCCTTCTAAATATTGTCGTAACCTTCTACCATCCACCTTAACAATCTATAAGCCTTAGTCCGAGCTTTACCAGCTTAGCATGAGCATCTACAAACATGGTAAACATCTAAACCGTAAGCACGAGGCTTAGTAAGTAAAACGATTATAACATAATATCATAAATCATTCACACATTACATACCATAAATTCATAATCCATCAATCCATTACAACATTAAGCATTGACACATACCTTCAATTACTTGAGGCATCACTATTCTATCCCAACTTCGTCTAAACGCACTCTAACTAACACATCCTTTGCGAGCTATGTCACAATAACCTTATATTCCGTTTTCACATAAGCACAAACATGCCAAACCATTCCATGTCGTTATCATATAACACATAATATAATGAATCAATATAACATCATCTTATAACCGGTTTACTTACCTTGATTCCAAGCTAATTAAATCAAGAATATTATCATCTACGTCATTCTCCACCCTTGCAATATAATCCAAATCACTAGAAGCATAAACACATAGTTAATTAACTATATCATGGTTGCTACAACCATAAGTCCTCTTTAGACACCTCTAACTATAACATAATCATATAATGATTGTATGATAATTAATCCCATAAAACTATTAACTTAAATCAATAAAATTTATCCCATAATCATTATAACTTTTTTACTTAGCTTATAACCATCTTTTATCCAATTCCCAAATTAGGGTTCATGAACCCTAACTTCTTAATTACAATTTAACTCAAGATTAGATTGCTTACTTGTAAGAGAATCATCTTTATGGACTTATTCTTAGATTAATACCTTAATTCTTCATGACTTTGGTCTTCAAGACTTCATAGATTTTTCCCTCCCTTTGTCTAAGTCGACACATACACACAGATATAAGAACCTGGAACTTAATGGAAAATCCTGGAAAGTATAAGACTTTCTTCATTTTGAAGGGTCAAATCTTTGGCCTTTTGGCAACTTTAGCCCTTCAAGTTACATTCTTTCTATTTTGGCCACACCAAACTTTCTAACTTAAATAACACTTTACAACTTTAGTCCTTTAAGTCTGCCATCATATTTTCTATAACCATTTACATAACTTTAACACTTATAGTTTTGACTATCGGGTTTGACCAACCAACTCTGTAAGTCCTTAGAACTCATAAAAGTCATAGTTACACTATAAATACCAACCTTGCAATGTTATTTAGAGATTGTATACTCAACATATGTTGCCCAAACTTTTGTTATGGGATTTTTTAGCCACAATATTGAATCATTTTGAAGGACATTACAAAGCCTATAAGCGATGATGTATGGAAATCACTTAAGAGATGGCGATGTTTGTTTTCAATACTTAAGTTAAGCAAGAATTTTTATTTTGTGAGTTAGCATTCATTATACTAAAAGCAGTGAAGTGATGTTAGAAAAACAAGAAGACCTCCACCAATTTAGCTTAAGGGTTGCTGTAAATATAACCTCCTAAAAGCATGTTATATTTGTTTTAAGCTGACTAAAGGAACTTATGCAATGGCAACAAATGCAATTTTTGTACGACCAGCATAAACCGGTTATTGCATTCATCAACTTATTACTCATAAGTTCACGAACTGTTGTCTCGCAGTAACAATCTTGGATTTGTATTTGTCATCATACATGTAGATGACATATATATTCAGAAATGATTATTATGAACACTGTCTTTGTGTTTCCAGTTATTTTGTTTAACATATTTGCTGATTTCATTATTTATTTATATGCAGTTCGATTTCGTCAAACAATATCATGAAGCGAACCCGCCCATCGGGCGGGTCATGAAGCTAGTCTAATATAAATTACTTCATTTTCAACAAGATGATCGAATATGCATAATGTTCACAGAAAGAGAGTGGAAAGCGTTGTCATTATTTTAATGATCAAACAACAACAATGTTTCAGCGTAGGAATGCACAAAGAATGAATATAATGCTCCAAGAATCCCAATAAGCTTGATTTCTTTTAAGTTGGGTTCATAAACAAAAAGTTCGTCCTCTTTCAAGTCTGTTTCCTTTATATATACAGGTTCACCACTACCTCTTAATCAAAGTACATCTCTTATCGATGTATTTGCCGTGTTAATAGTGAATGCTGGTGTAAAATATTTTGGATCACCATTCTGCATAATCCATACAGATAAATTGGGCAAAGTAGTTGTAACCACAACAAGAAACTCCTTCAGCTTAGATATGTGCAAACAACTTTCGCTTCTTGTTACACCCTCAGGGAGGTGTAGTTCTACAAATTCTTCACTTGTCATATCAAATGACATAATTAGTTTATCATAGAGATTTTTACCATTCACATCAACCCCGTGATCAAAAGCAAGCCAATATATAAACTTGTCTATAACTACATGTGTATGTGTAAACCCAATTGATTTACGAGGTAGGTTGTTGCTAGATGGACTTCTCCAATCATCTGCAGATCCCAATGTGAAGACCTCAACTTGCATAGGAATAACATCAATATTCAATCCCTGCGGCGAGATAATCTTGACAAACTTAAGGTCACAAGTACGAGGACAAATCCCAAAACCAATAACCGTTTTATAGTACCTTGAAGGATCTAACACATTAGGTAGGTCAATATCAACCGACTTTCTAACTGTTGGATTCCAAAGAACGGCTCTCTTTGTTTGAGATTGATATGGACGTCCAAAACCATTATAAAAGCAGAACAAGCCTTGAGAGGTACATACTTTCATTGGATAGCAAACTTCTTTAATGGACATAGGAATAGTCATGGGAAGCCTCTGCGGTCGAAACATAGTTTTTCTCCCATTGGTTACCTTGACTACAATAACTTATTAGTAGACGATGTGAGGCTGTTTGAGGTGGAAGACTTGGTAATCACGAATAACCTTAGAGCTTTGGATGAGAGATTTCCATGCTTTTGAAACCAATCTGAACTCAAGCAGTGATTTGACAAGAAGCCGTTTCATGACTTCTTCTTGGATTTCAAAAGGTATGTTATCTGATATTATTGATTTTTGGGACTTTGTTACAAAAGAGGATGATGGTACTTTGCGAGTAATGGAGCTGTGAAAGGTTCTGCAGAGATTACGAAATGATTAGCTGCTACAAAATGAAACAATGAAACGGGTAAAACATTAAGAATAAAACAAAATGGGTGTTTACATTCTCAAGAATCCACATTTGAGTAGCTTATGCTTAATAACTTATTTCGCCCCTAATAAATATAAGCTCATAGGAATAAGCTTAGCCAAAAACGCCTTTTAATGTATTCAAAGTCCGCCATTTTGAACAACAACTTGACTAGACAGACACAATGTAACCAACTTTAATAAGCATACAAATGTTGATAACATAAAAGTATAAATACATCAATTAACCAACAAGAAACACATATATCAACAAACAAATAACTATTTTGTGTTTGGTTAAGCTTATACAATGGATAAGCCCAAATTTTGTGGCTTATATTTGAGTGGTTATATAATTAAAACTAAACTTTTTAGGATTTTATGAGCATAAGCCCAAAATGCTTATATTTTATTTTTACTGCAAGATCTAGCTACAAAATGAAAATGTAAAACAGTAATAATAAGAAGAATAAGTATATCTCTGAGCTAGCTTAAGCGACAAAGTGTTTATAAAATATAAGCCTAAGCTCAAAGCATAAACTTAGACAAACACTCCCTAAAAAAAGTTGAGATGATGTGAGGCAGTGAATTCAAGGTCATTTGAGAAACAAGAGCATTAGCTAGTTAGTGGGTGTGAAACATGCAATTTATTTATTTATTTTTTGAACAAACATGCAATTTAATGAGGTGTGAAACATGCAATTTAATGATCGCGCATAATAAATGATTTCGAATATATGAACCTACCACATACTTTCCCCCTTTTTTTTTATTTTAGATGCGAATAGATTTTGTTACTAAAAAGCCAAAATATCACTTTAGAATCATACGGGGTATTTCCCAACCATTCAATGCAAAAAATCTGCCACAGTCGAGACACTGATATTGGCCTACCAAGTGCCTATTTTATTTTCTTAAAGGTATATTCACTCCCATTTTAAAAGAAATACCAAATGAAGAAACTATGGGGTTCCACCTACACAAGAGTACCCCTATCCCACATATCTAATGATATCCCTCAATTAGACCGTAAGGCTACCCACAGTGGTGACCTGCAGACGACCTGCCACGTAGCTTTCTCTCTACGACGACCTGACGACGACCAAGTTGCCACAGTGGCGACCAAGTCAATTTTTATCTTTATTTTTTTTCATTCAAATATTTTAAACAACATTTAAACTTCATTAATAATAAAACGTAAACATTACAATACACCAACCCTACAACGAACCCTATTCTTCCATTTGGAAATAATCGAGTCGTACGTCTATATGAACTAGTTTCTTTTTAAAAGTACACTATCATGATGAATATTGATGAGAAGTTGTTTGAATTGTGTGTTTAAAAGTAGGGGTGAGCATGGGGCGGTTTGGAGCAGGTTTTGTCTAAAACCAAACCTCGAACCGAAAATTCGGCTTCAAGTTTTTTAAAATCAAACCCCGCACCAAAAGTTCAGTTTAGTGTTTAGTTTTTTGTGGTCCAGTTTTTGGTTTTTTCGGTTTTCAAATATCCGAAATTTGAGTTGATGGTTCTATGCTAGACCTATTATTTTAGCTAAGTTCTTTAAATTCGGATATCCGAAATTTCAGATAACAGTTTTATACATCCGAATATCCAAATATATATAATTTTTGGAAAACATTTATGAGTTCCAAAACTGATATTTCATAAAACCCAACATTTAATTAAATTTTAATCAANGCTAGACCTATTATTTTAGCTAAGTTCTTTAAATTCGGATATCCGAAATTTCAGATAACAGTTTTATACATCCGAATATCCAAATATATATAATTTTTGGAAAACATTTATGAGTTCCAAAACTGATATTTCATAAAACCCAACATTTAATTAAATTTTAATCAATATTTTGGATATCCCTGGTTATTTTTTGAACATCCAAAACTTAATACGTATATAAAGATGAGATGTGCGAACATATATGAAATAAAGAAAACTAATACGTATACATGTAAGTTGAATATTTTGGACTTTGGTGATTACTTGTATCAAAACTAATACGTATGCATTTTTTATTAGTTTTATGAATATTTTTTATTAGTTTTATGAATATTAGTATGTGGCGGTTCAGTTTTTTCGGTTTGGGTTTTCATATAAAACCAAAAACCGAACCAAAACTCTCGATTTTTTTAAAAACCAAAACCGCACCATCGGTTTTATAATTGGTTCGGTTTTTCTGGGGTGGGTTTTTTTTGGTTTTTTGGGTTTTGGTTCGGTTTTTCGGTTTTCTTGCATTCCCCTATTTAAAAGTGTGTTTGAGGTCGGTATTTATAAGGTTGTAAAGTGGTAAAGTTTAAATTATTATTTTTTTTTTAATTTTTTAATGCCAAAAGGATAAGATCGTTTGAAGAGAAATCACGCCATGACATCCATAAGTTTTAGTCATTTGTATTCAAATTACATTTTCGATTCTATGTCTTTCATTACCATGCAAAACATTGAATCTTATGTACTTTTAATATAATCGGCTAAGCACCTTTGGTGCTAGTTATGATTCTTTACATGTTATGATTATGTTTTCGTGCTTTTATTATCGCCTCTAGTGTTTGCATGCTTAGTTTTTCATAAGATCCTCTAGTTTCGGTAGTTTTGAAGAACAGTTGTATTTGCTACACTAGGAGAATTGACCAGAGGATCCTAGAGTAGTAGGTTGCGAGGGTTGGTAAGAATTGACCAAAGGACTACCAATCCGTTGTGTGCGAATTGACAAGAGGAGCACATTCCGTGTTGGATGAACTTAAGAAGTTAGATGTGTGGTTTAAGATCCGAAAGGCCGGATCACACAAAGAATTAATCTAGCATGTAGTAGCACATAATGACTTGAACTAGTCTACAAGTTAGCTCCGCTTGATTTGATATGAAGCTTAATTAAAATTCTAGGGAATCTTATGCCCCACTTGATTTGATATGAAGCTTAATTAGAAAATGTAGTCATTGCATGATAGGATGAATTGCATGATAGGATGAATAACTAGGTTGGTACACTTTCTCCCTAATGCATTTCAACTCAATTTACTTTCAGCATTTCTGATGCGTAGGGATTGCTTACGCACTTTGTTTTACCTCTCAAGGGATCTCAAGAGGCTTACAATCCCCACCAGGCAGTGTACCTGACCGATGTAGTATAGTGTAGTGGCAAGTACCGGGGGATTGATCGTTCTCTCACAGGGAATAGTGTTCGTTAGGTTAAAGACTACTCTAATTAAGGTCTAAGGGTGGANCTTTTGAGATTTTGTTGTTTTCCGCACTTTTTCACTCCGAAAACGCCCGAAAATGCTTCTTTTGTGATTTTCTCCTCAAAAGTACCTAAAATGAGAAAAGAAACGACTTTGGGTGAAATCCGATCCAATAATATACGAATTAGGACTCAAACAGACCCCTAAAAACGTAACATTTTTCGTCTCATCAATTTCATTTATGTTTATTTAGTTTAATTAATTATACAATTCAAAACCCCTTTTAAAACATGACATAGACTTAAATTAGGATCCAAACGCATAGCTCTTGGGACGACCTCGACTTTACCGATTACTACACTACACACGACCGAGTACACTGCCCGTGAGTGCATAAGGTAGATCATAGGTAGACGAGACTATTAGAAATATTAAAACCTGATCAGAAATATTGCATCATATATAGGTGGGTTTATGATTTGGATTTGGATTTAGATTTGGTGTAATTTTAGGATAGAGAAATTATATTTATTTAATAAATTTTATAATATAATTTAAATTAAAATTATTTTTAAATATGTGATTAAGAGAGCGACAGACACAAAGAAGATAAATGGGCCCACTTCTAAATCAAAACCCCACTAACTCCTTACCTATTGAATAGCATATTTTTTTGGAAGTTAAACCCTTTTTCAAATCCTAAAGTTGTAACCAAACAACATTTTTTTCTTTGATTACATAAACCTAACCCAACACCCATAACCAAACGGGCCCTTAGAGTATGATGCCTACTTAGTTATTGATATGTGAGCTATTGATGTTGTGCTTTGTAGCTATTACAATATATATTAGGATAAATGACATGCAAACTCACAAGAAACTAAACATGGATAGGATATAGTAAGTTGCTTCAAGTTTGTTAAAGTCTAATTAACCAATATCACTTATCTTGTCTTGCAATTGATTTAGGTATGATTCCTAAGACCATGATGTGTGGTTTCAGCCGGTCCTCTCTGCTGATGATGACAGAGATGAGGTAATCACAGTTAATATAAGTTTTTATAACTTTAAAATTTAGCGAAGTATCAATTTCTTTCAAGTTAATAAATGAAATACTAACTTTGTCATGTTCAATACCACTTGAAAAAAGTTCATCTTCAACACCACCTAATAGGCACTACAACACACTCCCACATGAAGCACCCAATGAAGTTAACGTAGCTATTCTTTCGAGTTCCATGTTAGGTTTATGTAGCTTGCTCATATCATTTGACTACTGACAAAAGACATCCAATAATGGAATTCTTGTTGGCCCTAGCCAATGCCATCATAATGCCAAAGATTACTATTAACATAAAATGTATTAAGTGCATGATCCTTATAATATAACATAAGGATAAAGGTGAAATTTATGGATTGACATAGGACAAATACTGCAGGATACTTATAATTTAACATGTCTATATTATAAGTGGCTAATCAGTACCCTTACCAACCATGTTATTCTTGTTGCGTATGTTAAATAAGTGTGTGCTTAAACTGTTGCACAAGAAATGTATTACTATGCATAAAGTATGGATGAAGTGACACAGTCTGTTACCACAGTATATATCAGTAACTTACGACAAATTGAATAGTTTTGACATTTAAGGGTGTTTGGGTTGCTTTGATAAACAACTTATTTGCTTTATATGAACTCCATTTTGCTTATCAACTCTTTTACCAAGTCGAAGCTAATAAATAAGTGGGTTGCAAAGTCGAATCAACTCGTTTATTTTGTTTATAAGTAAAAGCATTTCACAAGAAATTGGTTTGTATTATAGAACGAGCAGTAGCTGGAACATGAAGGATCAAGCAAGTTTGCCACTAAAATGGGAATGCTGGTAGCTAGTATTTCTATTTCCAAAAGAAGCATTGTAATTTTGTTTCTACTACTTTTAAACTATTTTTTCTTGTTACTTTTTCTTTGTCTGTTAGATTGTAAAAACACTCCATCTTGGACCATCAAGGGATTCAACGAAAAAGCTTTATGGGATGTTTACAACATGGCCAAATAGTTTTAGTATATTCAAAGCTTTATGTTATGTATTCTTAGGTGTGATGGTCACCTTACATCACCTTTACCTCCGTGCCACATCAGCTTTTCATCACACCACCTAACCCACCACCTCATAGCCATAGTGGTAACCACCTAACTAAACACATAACAACACATCACTTTATACAAAAACACCTCACAAACATCAAAACATACCTTACACAACCTCCATTTTCCTTTTCTCATTAGGTGACCTTCACCGAACCAACCCTTCACCTCCACCTTCGCACGCCAAACAAGACCCCCCGTCATGGCCTTCACGCGCCATGGATGGCCTTCACGTGTGATCGAGTAGCATGATAACTCCCCGCCAAAGTGCATACCGCCCTCAACCAAAGAGGAACTTCCGTTGCCATTCTTTGAGAAGGCGAACATTGAGGTCTCTGGCTTTACCATGTCCAAACGTAACAACAACCATGTTTCCAACTGTAGCCTTCAAGCAATTGATTGTGCTTTTTACTTCGTTTTCTCTTTTTTTTTTTGAAAATATTTTTGTGGTTTGATATTCATTTCTTACTTTTTTTTTTTATTTTATTTATTCATTCAGCCCTGTTGTTGAATAGGAAGCAACTTTATGGGAACCAACGCACACCGCTCTATTTGTTTTACTAGTTTGCTCTTAATACTCACTTTTATGATTTTGTGGGAGAACACATTTTAAAAATCGATTTCAAAAGTTATCCAAATCACAACACACATATGATTTAAAAAAAAACACCAAATATATGTATCTCTATTACCAACATAACAACATCAAATATTGGACGAAAACCATAAGCCTAACAATCCGACCACCCAATTAGACTCTGACAAAAATATAACACATACATTCATTATGATATATTTAGAATAACTACTCAAATTAGAAAACATATGAATCAACTACTATCCACTTATTTTCTGGAAAATTGTTTGAAACTGTAACACCCCGAGCCCGCTTTGACCAAAATTTAAAACTTTTACGCGAAAGCGAATTCATTTTAACAGACACTCTGTTACTCTTTTGACCGTTGACAAAAATCCTTAAACATTAATACCTTTAAACTATTTTTATATAAAACTAGACTCGAATACCTTTAAAACGACGGGTGGTGCGACCCGTAACGACTTACGATTCATAAAATATGAATTTCCAAAGATTAACGAAAGTCTGCCAAAACCCACATTCACAGCCAAGATGAATAAATCATAACCAAGATGAACATTCCATAACCAAGATGAACAAAATCCGATGCACAGTCCAGACCCAAGATGTACAATCTCAGAACCAAGATGTACAATCTCAGAACCAAGATGTACAATTTCACTAGTTATGCAATAAACCCATTATGACCCATTACACTCCAAACTACTTAATCCACTTTCATTACACCCCATACTTAACCAACATACATTATTTAACATCTTAAATCTGTTTGATAATTACTTGACCCGTTAACAACCCAAAATGGGTAGTATCATACTTGTGCCAAACACTTCTTTAACTTGACTCATTAACTCACAAAACATACTTTGACACAACGATTGACCACCAAATCATTATGACAACATTGACATACGTTTTGACACTCGGTTAAACATTACAAATCATTATAGGGCGAACGGGGGTACAACATGACTTGAGCTCGGTATTCTACCTAGCTCCTACTTTCTTACCAAATCTTCTAGCTTTGCATATCCCATCCTTTAACCTTAATCCAAGTCATATCATCACACATGAGCCTACAAAACATTTAACACTTAAACCGTAAGCACGAATGCTTAGTAAGTAAAACGGGTATAACTTAACATTATACTTCATTCAACACATTACACATTATACAACCATTAATCCAACAACATTAAACATGAACACATACCTTAACCTCTTAAGCCTTAACCTTCCTTTTCCTTAGTTCACTCTCATCTAACACATCCACTAACCTTATAACCTCTTACACATGACTACCATTATGCTAAACAACCATAACTTTAACACATAAGCCACATAACACATAATGCATAGAAATCATTATAACTTTACATTATACCGGTTTACTTACCTTAAGTCCAAGCTAAGGCTATCAATAACATCATCATCAACATCTTCATCCTTTATCATCATCATCCTCATCATCCTTATTAACCAAAACCTATTAAAACACAATATCATGAAATCAAGGGTTTACATAACCCATGAAATTTACCCATCATCTTTTCTACATCATCATATGATCATACTTTGATCATATGATGAAACCCATTTCAATCATCAACCCTAACCTCATTAATCATTAAGATAGGAAGAATACTTACTTGGGAAACTATTGCTAGGGATAACATATGGGCATTAGCTCTTCATCTTCTTCCTCCTAAGCCACCATCCATCCTTTTCCCTCTCTTTTTCTTCTCTCTAAAGAACCGGACCTCAATATCTAATAATGGAGGAAATGTCTAGAATTTCCTAGATATAATTAGTTAGGTAGTATCTTTGGTCCTTTGGCAATTTAAGCCCCTCAAGTCTCATTCCTTCTATTTTAGTCACAAGCAACTTTATCACATGTTTAATACTTGGCAACCTAGGCCCCTTTAGTTATGCAACACATTTTATATAACTACATTAGTCATACTTTGACTATTAAATTTGACTAAAATGCAACATTAGTTGACTGGCCAATCACGAATGGCCTTTAGTCCACTTTCATCTAGGGTGGGGTCCCAACACCCGGGAAACGGGTCTAACAGAAACAAATAATACTTACAATGTTATAAGACACCTATTTTAAACTCAATAACACGTCGCATATCTCTTATATCAATGACAAAGATCGTCGTCTTCCATAGAATAACTAAACATACATAATCAAATAAAAATGATCAGTGAACCAATATTCTTAACAAAAAATATGCATGTTAACAGATCGAAAATACATATGAATTCTTACCAAAACCAAAAGAAATGATGAATTTGAAGCCAATGTGATCGACTCGACCTTGGATCCGTGAAGATTCTGGTTCTGTTTGGTTGCATTACAAAACTAGTGAAGAGCAGCCATAGAGGTAGATCTATTTGAAGGTAGGGTTTGGACTTGTGAAATGTGTTCAAGGTATAGAGTAATATATATGAATAATGAGGGTATGTTCTACACCAACCAAAGGATGAAGAATTTAATGTTGTTTTACTTGAATTTTTTTTTTGAGAATGAAGTGATGTGTTAATGTGTCATGCGAGCTATGAGACAAAATGAGTCCGTCCTCTGGTCCAAAGGTTGGTCCTCTAGTAAACCATGTAAAATATATTAAAGTTCTATACCTAACTAAATGTGATGAGTTGTGTTATGCTTGAAGTGATATGAGTTGTGCTATAATGGACAAGACTTCATTATATGCTTGAAGATGGTAGCTAGCTAGCATCGAAGTCACATATATTTAGAAAAAAAAAAAAAAAATGTTCCTCTAAGCAAAAATAGGTATATTCGGCGTGGAGCAGTGCAGAGCTTTTTGAGGCGGTAAGCAGTGAGTGATGAGCAGTTTAATTTCTAGCGGTTGTTTGGCAAAAGAGCGTTGAGATGTACTATTTTTCAAAAAAGCTAAAGCTAATTTGTCAATACTTGTTTACGAGGCGGTGAGCGGTAAACTGTGGCTACCGCTCAAAGCAACAAACATAGGTGCCAAACGTAGGGTTGCAATCGAGTCAAGCTGAGCTCAAGCTCAACAAGGCTTGAGCTTGGCTTGAAAGAAAAATACTAGGCTTGAGCTTGGCTTGATAGCTTTTCAAGCTTTCATCATCCAGGCTTGAGCTTGGCTTGAGTAGGTTCGAGCAAAGCTTGAGCTTGGCTTGAAAAGCTTGAACGAATACAAAAATATTGTATTCAATAGCTAAACTCAACAATAAATATATGTATAAAGTAAAACAAGCTAAAACCATGTTTGAAAACCAAATTAGATTGATTTAACACTAATAAAACCAAGAACAACATTCTCGTACCCAAGTCGAACATTAAAATGAAACATAAGCCAAAGTACTAATTAAGGTTCAAATGTCTAAAACATATCAACAAAATATATCTCGTGAGGCTTCATAAGGTTCACAGATCTTGAATTCTTGAGTAAAATGATCTTCTAACTTGATGATTTCCTTAGCATTCTATTGTAAGAACTTGGGAGTTTATATTGTGTTAGTGTTTGTCTACTTGAAGAAAAGATATTAACTCATGCATCGTACATAAAGATATCTTGGCTTCATGCATTTGTAACTTGCAACAAGTTAACTACACTAACAATAAAAGTGCAATACTATTTCAAAACTAAAGATATATCAGATCCTTACAATAAAAGTGAAAATACTATTTTTGTATTTCACAACTAACCACTTATCGACTCACAATGATACCTATGACAACAACGTGGTAACACTTTAACTTTAACGCCATCATCAAAACCAGCTGCAAGAAACAATAAACCTGTTCATGTTGCCACTTTGTTACAAATTACCCTTTATGATATATCCCATTTTGCAGCCTTAATGATCATTACCGAGTTGAGTATATAAAATGAACAACTTTTCTAGAATACATTATCCAATATTTACGAACAAAGCCCTTATAATTAGCTTCATAACCAAATTTGCTCCTAATTACTTAAACGAAATTTATATGAAAGTATCTATATTAAAGCTTGATAAAAGCTTGATACGAGCTCGAGCCAAGCTATCCAAAGCTTGAGCTTGGCTTGTTAAATGTTTCGAGCTAATTTTTGGGCTTGAGCTTGGGCTTGAGCTTGATTAAAGCTTGACTCGATCGAGCCAAGCTCGAGCTCGAGCTCGAGTTGCTTGATAATAGCTTGACTTGATTGCAGCCCTAGCCAAACGCCACCCTACCTTCCAAACAAAAAGAAACTAATTCCCAAACACACACCATAAAACCCCAAACGACACCGTATTACTAAATTTCAAAACCACAGCCTTGAAAAGAACCCTAAAACAAACATTCATTCTTTCATCACCGTCTCACACTTCACTTCTCTCAAAACACTCCCGCTCACTTCTCCCCCACACAAGATCCACTTTATAAATCATCTAATTTAATCAAAGGTATATATAAATATCTTCCCGATCTGTTACATTTCATTTTATATAAACTAACTTTTATAAAAATTAACAGGATTAAAAGATGTCTCTACGGGTATTAAACCCTAACGCAGAAGTGCTGAACAAATCAGCAGCGCTTAATATGAATATTAATGCTGCTAAAGGTTTACAAGATGTGCTTAAAAGTAACCTTGGCCCTAAAGGCACTATTAAGATGTTAGTATTATTTTTAATTTAATTTAATTTATTTTACTTAGTTTGTTGGTTTGATATATTATATATTGTTAGTGTTTTGATTTAATTGATTTGTTTTGTTTTTGTAGGCTTGTTGGAGGAGCTGGTGATATTAAGCTGACTAAGGATGGAAATACTTTGCTCAAGGAGATGGTTAGTTTTTTTGTAACGGACTTGTTTTACGGTTATTATGTGTATTTGTGGAATGTAAATAGTGTTGTTTTGGTAGAAGAAGGTTTTTTTGTGTGTATCTGTAGAAAATGACATGCTTAGGGGGTGTTTGTTAGGGATTGTATAGGCGGCTTATGGCTTATTTGGTTTTGGGCTTTTATGTTGCGTAAGCTTACTCTTTGTGGCTTATTTTGAAATTTGGAACTTGATGGCTTGTATAACTTTATTATGACATGATAAAGTTATATACGCCGGAAAATTTCAAAATAAGCCACAAAGAGTGAGCTTATGAAACATAAGCCAAATCCGAATAAGCCATAAGCCGGCTATATAATCCCAAACAGAAAAGAGTAAAAGGTGCAAAATTTGAAACTAGCACTTGCCTGGTCTGGTTAGGGTTTTTAAAATGAGCGGAGTTAACTAGTAGCAGTTTTGAATGTGTGGCGATTCTATCTCTGAAGATTTACGACGTGAAATGATTATAATTAGATGCTCAGGTTGAATAAGCAATTTGTTACGAATGATTGTACTTGCAAAATATATATATATGCTGCTCTACAAAACATAGACTTGCTTGCAAAACAAAATGTTGCAATGGTAATGCAACTCTGCAAGTAGGCAGTAACAAGTTTGATATTTAAGATAAGTGTATAAATATAAGTACACAAGTTTTTAATTTATGCTTGATAAAAGTTGTTTTAAAGTGCAACTACGACTGTACAGTTTTAGGACAACAATTATGTATTTTCACTAGAGAGACTGACGACGATATTCAGTTTCAGAATTAGAGCTACAAGTGGAAGTCTGATGGTGTTAATTATGTACTCGTAACATGTATATGTCACTGTTGCACATGAAGGTGCTATTGTGCTTTACTTGAAGCAGATGGAGCATTAAGAAAATACATGAAAGTAATTTAGTTAAGATTACGTATTCGAGATCTAGAACATATGAACTTAGATAACTAACACTCCTAGCCATTGTTATGTCATAATTTGTCAATTCAATTCTCTCTGTTATTCACCAATTGAACATGCACTTTATGTGAATGGAATTCAAGATGTATATATCCACCTCATATGCATCTATGCTACAGTGTTACTGCATTGAACCTAATATCAACATGTACTTTTTTAAACGGAAAACATGGAATAACTGTCTGAGACTAGTATGTTTTTGCTTTATTCAGATCGGACTGATGTGTTCTATGTGCACCCGAATTAGAGTTATGACAGTAGTATTTGCAATTTTTTAAAGCCAAGTGAGTAGTGGATTCCCTAACTGATGCTTACGCACATGTTTATTTAGTTACATTTTGTCTACATGAAGAATTCTATAGTCGGTCAAAATTATTACTAAAGAAGTTAGCGAACTTTAACAATGGAAATTGATAGAATTGTGAACATTGTGGAAGTTAAGCATCAATTAGGTGATCAGTTTTCCATTGCAGTGATCCAATATGTTTTGTCATTAATGCAATGACTGTATATGAATGAATTTTGTTTCCCTACATCACTAGAATAGTGCCACACTTCTGTTATAGCGATTGACTTCTTTTCTGGTTCCAGCAAATCCAAAATCCAACCGCTATTATGATTGCAAGGACAGCTGTTGCACAAGATGATATCAGTGGTGATGGGACAACCTCTACAGTCATCTTTATTGGCGAGCTAATGAAACAAGCTGAGCGTTGTATCGATGAAGGTATCTAATTTTCTCAGTTTTATTAGAGTATTTAATTTTGTGTTGCATGTCGATTAGTATGATTATATTGAAAGACCAGACCTCATCATCATTAACAGTATTTTTGTTTGCGTAGTTTATTTTTTTCGTTATTAGGTGATTTACCACATGATAACATTGTTTTATGTGTAATGTATTGGCTAAAATTTGAAAGTTAGGTGAGTTATAATAGCTGCCATCATCATTTGAGTAATATGGCAACTGAAAAAGTATGTTCATTTTTGTTGTTGTCTATTCAGGGATGCATCCCCGTGTTGTGGTTGATGGTTTCGAGATTGCTAAGAAGGCCACTCTGGAATTTCTCGAAAAGTTCAAGACTCCTGTAGTTATGGGTGATGGGCCCGATAGAGAAATGCTTAAGATGGTAGCAAGAACTACATTGAGAACTAAGGTTTTTTTCGGTTACTCTCTCTTTTGTTCGTTACTCTCTCGTTACTTATATGCAGGTTCTATTTTAGTGTATAATATATATATTTGATATTGTTGTGCAGTTGTATGAATCTTTGGCAGATCAATTGACTGACATAGTTGTGAATGCGGTGAGTACTACATTTTTGAATCTACAACAAATATAGGAGTCTGGTTTCCACATTATTTTGTCTTGGAATCATCATTCCGTGTATACTATAGCTTCCAGCTAAATAGCAACTGATGTTTTTTTACGATCTGTAGGTGCTCTGTGTTAACAAGCCTGAAGAAGGTATCGATCTTTTTATGGTTGAGATTATGCACATGCGCCACAAGTTTGATGTAGACACTCGTTTGGTAAGTGATGTGATTATCCTTCTATTTCACTTATGCAGATTGTGGATTTTTTCTAATTACCTTCTGATTATGTTGTTCAATAGGTGGATGGCCTTGTTCTTGACCATGGATCCAGGCATCCTGACATGAAGAGACGAGCGGAGAACTGTCACATTTTGACCTGTAATGTATCTTTGGAATATGAGAAAAGGTAAAATTTAATACCTGTTGATGATTGTAAAGTTAATGAACTCATAGAATATCTTATATAAGCCTGACATCTCTTTTTTTCAGTGAAATTAATGCAGGATTTTTCTACTCAAATGCTGAACAGAGAGAAGCAATGGTTGTTGCAGAGAGACGTTCTGTTGATGAGAGAGTGAGAAAAATTATTGCTTTGAAAAACAAGGTATGCTGTAATTACATTGAATAATAGAAGGCTATTTATTGAAGCATTGCAATCTAATAGTTATCATGGTCTACAGGTGTGTGAGGGCACTGAAGATAACTTTGTTCTTATCAATCAAAAGGGGATCGATCCTCCATCATTGGATCTTCTTGCTAGGGCAGGGGTAAGTAATTCATTACTCATACATATGTAGTGGACAGTTACTTTGGGCGTATGGACTATTGAAATCCAACTATTGTGCTAACTAAGAGTAATTTGATATTTCTCAGATAGTTGCTCTTCGAAGAGCCAAAAGGAGAAACATGGAACGTTTGGTTTTGGCTTGTGGCGGGGAAGCTGTGAACTCTGTGGACGACTTAACCCCTGATTGCCTTGGATGGGCTGGACTTGTCTATGAGCATGTCCTAGGTGAAGAGAAGTATACATTTGTTGAGAATGTAAAGCATCCCAACTCTTGTACAATCTTAATTAAAGGTAATATAAGATGTTACTAATTTTCATGCTTCAAATTGTTTTACATGTTGGTTTAACCTTTTTTAATCTTAATTACATTACATATATATTATTGCAGGACCAAATGACCACACAATTGCTCANATGTATTGGCTAAAATTTGAAAGTTAGGTGAGTTATAATAGCTGCCATCATCATTTGAGTAATATGGCAACTGAAAAAGTATGTTCATTTTTGTTGTTGTTTATTCAGGGATGCATCCCCGTGTTGTGGTTGATGGTTTCGAGATTGCTAAGAAGGCCACTCTGGAATTTCTCGAAAAGTTCAAGACTCCTGTAGTTATGGGTGATGGGCCCGATAGAGAAATGCTTAAGATGGTAGCAAGAACTACATTGAGAACTAAGGTTTTTTTTCGTTACTCTCTCTTTCTTTTGTTCGTTACTCTCTCGTTACTTATATGCAGGTTCTATTTTAGTGTATAATATATATATATATTTGATATTGTTGTGCAGTTGTATGAATCTTTGGCAGATCAATTGACTGACATAGTTGTGAATGCGGTGAGTATTACATTTTTGAATCTACAACAAATATAGGATTCTGGTTTCCACATTATTTTGTCTTGGAATCATCATTCCGTGTATACTATAGCTTCCACCTAAATAGCATCTGATGTTTTTTTACGATCTGTAGGTGCTCTGTGTTAACAAGCCTGAAGAAGGTATCGATCTTTTTATGGTTGAGATTATGCACATGCGCCACAAGTTTGATGTAGACACTCGTTTGGTAAGTGATGTGATTATCCTTCTATTTCACTTATGCAGATTTTGGATTTTTTCTAATTACCTTCTGATTATGTTGTTCAATAGGTGGATGGCCTTGTTCTTGACCATGGATCCAGGCATCCTGACATGAAGAGACGAGCGGAGAACTGTCACATTTTGACCTGTAATGTATCTTTGGAATATGAGAAAAGGTAAAATTTAATACCTGTTGATGATTGTAAAGTTAATGAACTCATAGAATATCTTATATAAGCCTGACATCTCTTTTTTTCAGTGAAATTAATGCAGGATTTTTCTACTCAAATGCTGAACAGAGAGAAGCAATGGTTGTTGCAGAGAGACGTTCTGTTGATGAGAGAGTGAGAAAAATTATTGCTTTGAAAAACAAGGTATGCTGTAATTACATTGAATAATAGAAGGCTATTTATTGAAGCATTGCAATCTAATAGTTATCATGGTCTACAGGTGTGTGAGGGCACTGAAGATAACTTTGTTCTTATCAATCAAAAGGGGATCGATCCTCCATCATTGGATCTTCTTGCTAGGGCAGGGGTAAGTAATTCATTACTCATACATATGTAGTGGACAGTTACTTTGGGCGTATGGAATATTGAAATCCAACTATTGTGCTAACTAACAGTAATTTGATATTTCTCAGATAGTTGCTCTTCGAAGAGCCAAAAGGAGAAACATGGAACGTTTGGTTTTGGCTTGTGGCGGGGAAGCTGTGAACTCTGTGGACGACTTAACCCCTGATTGCCTTGGATGGGCTGGACTTGTCTATGAGCATGTCCTAGGTGAAGAGAAGTATACATTTGTTGAGAATGTAAAGCATCCCAACTCTTGTACAATCTTAATTAAAGGTAATATAAGATGTTACTAATTTTCATGCTTCAAATTGTTTTATATGTTGGTTTAACCTTTTTTAATCTTAATTACATTACATATATATTATTGCAGGACCAAATGACCACACAATTGCTCAAATTAAGGATGCTGTAAGAGATGGCCTCCGAGCAGTCAAAAATACCATTGAAGATGAGGCAGTTGTTAGAGTAAGTTAATTTTTTTTTGGTTTAATCAGCGTGTGTTTAATCAGCATGAGCTACTAGAGTATTTCTTATACCTAGTTCTGTCCAACATCTATGGTTTTACAAAACAAAATCAGCTCACAATATCTTGTAATCTCTAGTTATGAATTATTTTGGTTTTGATACACGTTGACTTTTATTAGATTGAGCATCCCAAGACAGCAAGTTCTACTTTTTTAATGTAGCATATATAACATGTATTTTCAGGGTGCTGGTGCTTTTGAGGTTGCAGCTCGACAACATTTGGTTAATGACGTGAAAAAAACTGTTAAAGGGGTAAGCTGGCATTCTTCATACAGTCATGCATCATTTATGACCCATGTCAACCAAATTAATTATTTATTGACTTTTGCTTGCAGCGTGCCCAACTTGGGGTTCAAGCTTTCGCTGATGCCCTTCTAATTGTACCAAAGACCCTGGCTGAGAATTCTGGACTTGACACTCAAGACGTGATAATTTCTTTGACTGTAATTTTTCTTCACCCTTAGTTCTGTTGATCTTTTATATTATTATTATTTAAATTTCTAAATGACTCTTAACTGTATTGTCCTTTTCACTTTAATTAATTCATTAGGGAGAGCATGACAATGGGAATGTTGTCGGACTAAATCAACACACCGGGGATCCAATTGACCCACATATGGAAGGCATTTTCGACAACTATGCTGTTAAGCGCCAAATCATCAATTCAGCGTATGTTAATAGTTTTTTACTTTTCCAGGATCTAACACAATCACATTCTTGGGATCTTTTAGTTCTATTAAATGATATTGTGGGGTTTTTTGCAGGCCGGTAATTGCATCACAGCTGCTACTTGTGGATGAAGTCATTCGTGCAGGACGTAACATGCGAAAGCCAACTTAAGTTTATGCTGCTTCTGCAGGTGACGAGGTTTGTTTCTTGATCAGCAGCCTCTTGAATGGTCACGAAAAGATTTTGTTTGAAGTTTTTGACAAACGTAGGATGTGTTTTCATTTTCAGCTGTCAATTGTGCTTTACTATTGAAATCCAACTATTGTGCTAACTAAGAGTAATTTGATATTTCTCAGATAGTTGCTCTTCGAAGAGCCAAAAGGAGAAACATGGAACGTTTGGTTTTGGCTTGTGGCGGGGAAGCTGTGAACTCTGTGGACGACTTAACCCCTGATTGCCTTGGATGGGCTGGACTTGTCTATGAGCATGTCCTAGGTGAAGAGAAGTATACATTTGTTGAGAATGTAAAGCATCCCAACTCTTGTACAATCTTAATTAAAGGTAATATAAGATGTTACTAATTTTCATGCTTCAAATTGTTTTACATGTTGGTTTAACCTTTTTTAATCTTAATTACATTACATATATATTATTGCAGGACCAAATGACCACACAATTGCTCAAATTAAGGATGCTGTAAGAGATGGCCTCCGAGCAGTCAAAAATACCATTGAAGATGAGGCAGTTGTTAGAGTAAGTTATTTTTTTTGGTTTAATCCGCGTGTGTGTAGTCTCAACATGAGCTACTAGAGCGTTTCTTATACCTAGTTCTGTCCAACATCTATGGTTTTACAAAACAAAATCAGCTCACAATATCTTGTAATCTCTAGTTATGAATTATTAAGTTGGTTTTGATACACGTTGACTTTTATTAGATTGAGCATCCCAAGACAGCAAGTTCTACTTTTTAATGTAGCATATATAACATGTATTTTCAGGGTGCTGGTGCTTTTGAGGTTGCAGCTCGACAACATTTGGTTAATGACGTGAAAAAAACTGTTAAAGGGGTAAGCTGGCATTCTTCATACAGTCATGCATCATTTATGATCTAACCCATGTCAACCAAATTAATTATTTCTTGACTTTTGCTTGCAGCGTGCCCAACTTGGGGTTCAAGCTTTCGCTGATGCCCTTCTAATTGTACCAAAGACCCTGGCTGAGAATTCTGGACTTGACACTCAAGACGTGATAATTTCTTTGACTGTAATTTTTCTCCACCCTTAGTTCTGTTGATCTTTTATATTATTATTATTTAAATTTCTAAATGACTCTTAACTGTATTGTCCTTTTCACTATAATTAATTCATTAGGGAGAGCATGACAATGGGAATGTTGTTGGACTAAATCAACACACCGGGGATCCAATTGACCCACATATGGAAGGCATTTTCGACAACTATGCTGTTAAGCGCCAAATCATCAATTCAGCGTATGTTAATAGTTTTTGACTTTTCCAGGATCTGTTACAAACACATTCTTGGGATCTTTTAGTTCTATTGAATGAAATTTGTGGGGTTTTTTGCAGGCCGGTAATTGCATCACAGCTGCTACTTGTGGATGAAGTCATTCGTGCAGGACGTAACATGCGAAAACCAACTTAGGTTTATGCTGCTTCTGCAGGTGATGAGGTTTGTTTCTTGATCAGCAGCCTCTTGAATGGTCACGAAAAGATTTTGTTTGGAGTTTTTGACAAACGTAGGATGTGTTTTCATTTTCAGCTGTCAATTGTGCGTAGACAGCTAAGCAATCTGCTTTCGTACTATTTTGAGGTGTTATATTTTTAGTTTAAGTTTATGCTGCTATGGAATGGTTTTGTTTTCTCCGAATTATATCTTAGTGGAGTATCTTTTTGCTTGACTAGGTCATAGGAAATGCAGGTATCTGCTGTTTGAACAGCCTGTTTTCGATGTATTGTACGTTAATGAAATATCTATTGTTGGTCCACTATCATCTCTTGATATTATTTTTAGATAAGATTATGATTTTGTTTTCATGTCTAGGCTGTACAAAAAAACACAATTTTAATTGTACATCTTTGTCTCAAATTGACAATACAAAATTGGACAAGTAATCATAGACAGCTGGACAGAAGAAGGTATTTATTGGGTCTGGTTCAACTTTTTTATAGTTATAGTATATATATTATATTATATATATAATATTATATATATATATTAATATATAATATTATACTACGTACTATATATATATACTTATTTTCAGACTCTTTAATGCGGAAACTACGCGAAGAACTCCAAATTTTGCATTAGAACACTTAATACAAACATGTATTAACATAATGTTCATATAAAAACCTGTTAAATGCAAATAGAATCAATTGCCAAATGATTTATAAACCCTCTGTTAAGGCGGAACTGCGAGAACTCCATTATGCATAGAAAACAGCATTGGTCATATAAAAAACATGTTATGTTTCTTACAACACCTTAAGTACGAGGGCATGTTATTAAGTGTAGTAAGAAAATATACTTTTTATATACATGCATGTATTTTAAATGCAAAATGGAGTCGCAGTTCCCGCATCTTTTAACAAGGCTTCTGAAAAATAAAGCCCCCCTATATATATATTATAATATTATATATATATATATATATATATTTATACGTATATACATACTAGTGATGTGAGGTATATATCAGGATATAAGGTGAGTACTATATATATAGTAGTGAGTATATAGGGTGAGTTATATATATATATTTTGATTATTTTCCTTCGACCTTTGGGATAAGTGTGGAGCTTGGCAAGTGGAGTTAAGTAATGGACCACAGTAGAATGAATGACCGATCCTTAAGTTAATCTTTCGCGGATTATGAGCCCAGTCAACAGTCCAAGAGAAGGGCAGGCTTTTTCATGCATTAATACAAGATTACGGGAGCGAGCTGCGAGCGGTGCCCACTGTTGATATTCTACAGAAAATTGAGCACTTGTTCATGAGCTGTGCGAAGAGCCGAGAGAGAGAAAGTGAGCCGGTGAGAGCGAGTTAGGAGTACCTTAAATAAGATCTAGTACTCCATAGACAAAGTGTAGTTTTTTTTTGAAGAGTGTTTTTCATTAGAAGCTCACAAACCGCAGACCGGCTAGAACAAACAACAACACCAAATTACAATAATAAATTTAACACAATATACCAAGACAAAACGCTTAATTTTGCTTATTCTTGGCCCAAAGAAAACTAAACACCTTTCAGACTTCGCTGAATTATGTCATCCATTTTGACCTTGTTATCGTTGGAACTATGATTGTCCTCCGCCTTCCCAAATGCTCCAACAACCAATGATAACAATTCCATAGAAAATATCTTTACTTTTACCTGTCAATCCGACATAGTTATGTGCTTCCAGCAGGTCTTTAAACGAGAAAGCAAACAGGTTTTGAATCTTGCACCATGTTGAGATACGATGCCAAAGAACCGAAGAGACAATACATCCGGAAAAGAGATGGTCCACCGTTTCATCAGCATCCCCACAAAGCGGGCAGGAAACATCCGGAATATGGATGTTCCTCCGGCTCAACGCAGCAGCAGTAGGAATCCTTCCCATCTCGGCCCTCCACCCAAAAATGTTGCATTTCTTGGGGATCCATTTACACCATTCAAAAACCGAAGATTGACTAAAATCCAAATCAGTTTGCAACATCTTCCTAACATCGCCAACTGAAAAACTTCCGTTACCCGAACCAACCCATGTCCACTTGTCCGTGGAGTCTGTGAGCACGACAGACCCTACCAACGCAATAAGGACCTGCCATTCCGCGTGTTCCTCCCCAGAGGTGGAAGTCGGTAGTGGTGAAGACGCCCAAACTTCTTTGTAACAAAATGTGTTTGGATGTAAAAACGTGGCTGTAAACCGCTAAGATAGATTATTCATGAAAGGTTGAGAGCTCTTAATTTGAACAAACAAACACTTTGAAAGCTTAAACCTACGATGGATCAAACACGCAATGAGAATATAGATAGATATGTCGTGTTCGTGTCTTGCTATATTTGTGTTGCCTCTTGCTGTGCTTCTTTCCACCTTCCTTTACACATCTTTTCGGCCGAGATTTACCTAGGAGTGTGTGTGTCTGGCTGTAAAATATCAAAAATGATCTCTATGGTATGATTACATGTCCAAATGATATCTTTTAGATGATTACATGTCTAGTTGTCCATTTATATAGCAACTCTCACACCAAATTTTAGAATTACAAACGAAATGTTAAAAGGGATAATTAGTAACCATACATGAGTATTATCAAAAGTCCACGAAAATTATGAATAAGTGTCTAGGGAGGAAAGAACTATAAAATCATTTTTGTCACCTATTTCTTAGGCAATTTGGTTGACTATTGATTATTTTTATCCATGAAAATGCGAGAATGGTTTGAGATTAACGATCGTATATACCGATGATTGGATTGGTTTTAAAAAATGAATGATCGAATCTAGAGAAGGAAAATTTGTGGCAATGACAAAATTCTTGAGCCAAAATGAGGCAATGAACGAAGCTAGTCAAAGTAAATTTTGACATCGTTGATAATTGCAACCAACTAAATAAATAAATATTGCTCATAAAACATTTATGTAACTTGAATTTGGGTAACTAAAATGTACAAACCTAGATTTACATCTTTATTTATAATAAATTAAACCATATGGAAAGGTCGCATACCCACGTGAAACAGACATATACTTTGTACTTTGTAAGTTTAAAAATATTAGAGTTGCATTAAAACGATGTAACTCGAACATAATTCATTTTTGTTGTTGGTACATGTCTTGGTGATCGTGAATTTTTTTTGCAAAAAATTTAGATTGGCGGAGAAACATTGACCTCAATGACATAGTTTCAGACAGTAAGCACATATCCAATGACATTTAGTGCGATTTTGTGAATCTTTAAGTTGTTTCCTTTAGCATGGTATAATCATTTTAATGAGTAATAATACATTAGCTGTGATTATATGAATTTGTTTGCTTGAGCTTGCAAAAAGTTATCTGTTGTGTTCATTTACGTGAACATGATTTTTCTGCTTGTCTAATACTAAAACAAAATATTCTGTGCCATGTGGTGTAGGTATGTTGTTTGGGTTATAAGTTGTATATGTCTATTCATTGCCTTAAAAGTTGAAAATAAAATAAAAGTCAAATGCCTTCTCAAAATGTGTATTAGTCGTTCTCAACCATTGATGGCATGCGAATAGTGTTATGAAGCTGATAAAATCATAAAATAGTCGCTATCAGTTAAAAATTTAAAAAAAGAAAATAAATATCAAGTACTAAAGTATTTACTACAAGTAATTACCAATCACATATATTTTATAACTATGCGACCAAAAAGATTGGTTTTACTTGGTTGATAAAAGTTATCATAATTTTAAAACCAAGGCAAAGAACAAAGATAAATAAAATTCACAACTGTAAATTACAATCTCTAGTGACCACCACGTCGATTAATCCCAAAGATAGACAAATGGATGATTACACATATGGTTCTTTTTAAAAGGTTAATTTGATAAAGGAATTTGATATATCAACTAAAAAGATAAATTTAATTTCAAGCCTAACATAAAGAGTTGAAAACGTATACGTGTTGAAACACTGTTTAAGTAAACACAACATAGTAACTTTTATAGGTTCAGATCGATGCCATGTGAGTTACCAGAGCAAGAAAATATGCGTATGGGAAATTAACAGGATCAGACGAGAAAAAAGGTGGCATGATGGGTTTTCAAGATGCCACTCATATGTATGTGTAGGAGATGCGTGCATATGTATTTGTGTATGTTTAACAAGGAAATCGACAAGTAATTCTATGTCTGTATTTTTTTGTTTAAGTTTTTTTTTTTTTTTTTTTTTTTTTTTTTTTTTTTTTTTTTCATTTAATAAATAGAAAAAATTCAAAAAGAAAAAGTATCTTGAAATAAAAATGAAAATAAATAAACAAATAAATAAAAAATCCAAATGTTTAGAAAAGAACATCTTAATTCTTTTGGTAGTCCATCTAATGACAACAACAAGGGTGTGGATGCTGGTAGTTCAATGGAAGTTACTGCAGATGAATCTAGTAAGACAGTTAGTAAAATGGAAGTTAATAAGGATGAGTCTACTAAGACAGGTAATACAATGGAAGTTAATGTGGAAGAGTCTAGTAAGGGTTCTACTCCTATAGTTGAGAAAATTGGTAAGCTTGAAAAGCTACTTATTGATGGTAAAGCTACTCTTGTGGATGATGATGGTCATCCTATTCCGTTGACCTCTGCCACTAAGAGGATTAACCCATTTTCAAAGGTAGGAGATATTGTGGTGTCTGATTCTGAAGACGAGGTGGTTGCTAACCCCTTTGATGAGTCTGCTAATCTTTTTGGTGGGGGGCAAGAGTTTGAACAGGATTATGATGACTATGACTACGATGATTATGCGAACCAGGTGTATGATCTTCCCGGTAATTTGGATGCTTTCAATGCCAAGTATGGTACCAAGCTTCAAGGTCTTAGGAAGTAATTTATTTCGTTGTTCTTATGTTATCATTTGAGTTGTGGTTTAATTTCTAGTTGAGAAATTAGGAGGTATCTTGTTATGTAAGCTTTTAGCCTATGTAACGGGCTGAGATGTGGGATTTCACCCATATCCATTGTACTTAAAAGATTTTTGGCTAATATATTTACCAGGGTGCAGGATTACTCCCCTTTACCCAAAAAAAACATCTTAAATCTTAGTTATCCTTGTCTTCATTTACTTGTTTCATTATTCCATTCTTCATTTGATAAATGATATGCAAATGGAATCACATCATGACAAAATTCTTTTAAAAGAAAGACCGTTTGATACTAAAAATAAAAGAAAATATGAGTGATTTGAACATTGTAAAAGTCAGATATAATATTTATAATACAACAATGGGGAGAAATAAATAAATAAATAAATAAAAATTAAAGGTTAATGTAAAAAAAAAAANAAGAGAGAAAAATACGTATGTTACACGTCTCTTGGTCTCGCCCCACGAGCTCCTCGAGCACGAGGTAATCATGAAAACACTACCATGGTCAACCCAATGGACGTGTAGCAAAATAAGAACCATTATAAATGTTCTAAATACTATAGATTTGCTTGACACATAGCAGCGGTTACGTTTATTTATAAAGATCTCCTTTGAAAACATATGGTAAAACAATCATCACATTACTTTTTTACGCTAATAAAACAAGTTTTAAAACTCTAACGCTACAATCACTTTATCTTACACATCAAAATTTAATTATAACGGATTTATCATTGTTAACTAACGCTTATAATTGCTATTAAATATGCAACTATTTTTGCTAAACATAAAGATTTACAGTACTATTTATTAAGCATTAATTAACTTTTATCCATATTCGAAATTTTAAAACCCTTTCCAAAATATTTTAATCCTCATTCATCGTAATTAGTCTTTTAAAACCCAGGTGAACCCAATCGGTTGAACCGTAAACCAATCAGATGACCGGAAGCCGGTTTTAAACGAAAAACACAGTTAAACTGGTTCAACAATGATCTAAGTGGCTCATTTTTAAAAGTAAGAATAAAAAAGTAGTAGTTTTGACGGTCAAGGGTAGGGAAAAGATAGGGTGTAACGCCCTTTTTGTGTATATACAACTCCGCCCCAACACGTGTCATAATCCTATTCGTCCATCGCCCTCACATTCACGCGTCTCCCATTTTATATAAACCCTTAGAATCCGCTTCCCCTCATTTCTCCTCCGATCAAAACACAGAATCTCTCACACACAAAACCCCCCTTCCTTTTCCCACACTCAGGTATACCCTTTTTTTTCGATCTACTTTTTTTTTTTTTTTTTTTTNTGGTTTTGAGATGTGTAGAGTTGGTAGGATTTGGAAAACGTGTCGTGATTCGAGTGTTGTATGTAGCTGTATAGAGAAGTTGACTAAAAAGGTAAAAAAGCGAGTTGTGGTTTGAGATTTGTAGAGTATTGTATTGTGCGAGCTGTGTTGCGTAGTGTGTTAAGATTTGAATATTGTATTGAGATTTGATTGTTATAGGTGTAGAGCGGTTGACTAAAAAAAATAGAAATAGAGCTGTTAAGATGTGGTTAATGTAACGAGATTCAAGAATTGTAGCTTTGTTTTATCAGTTGACTGAAATCGAGTTGTGGTTTAAGATGTTTATGTTGAGTTTGTATAGGTAAGTTGTACTTTAGGAATCGTGAGGGGTAGTTTGTTGAGATTTGTTTAATGTATCGAGATTTGAGTGTCGTAGGTTTGTTTTTAAAAATATGCATATAGCAGTTGACTATAATCAAGTTTGAGATTCTAGTCATGTTGTGTAGTGTGTTAAGATTTGGAAAAGGTATAGAGATTTGAGTGGGGTAGCTTTGTTTTGTTTACCTGCTTTTAGCAGTTGACTAATATTGAGTTTTTTTTAATGTTGCGCAAATTGAAGATTGTTGCATCTTAAGCTTGTCTGAAAAATTAGTTATGGTTTATGTAGTTACTATGAGTCGATCTAGGAACAACACATGTTTTTTAATTAGCGATTGTTCATGTTAGATCATTCATCTTGTGTCACTAATAGTTTATATATTTTGCGTGGATATAGGTAACTAAGTATTAGAATGGCAACTGAAGCTTCACGTGAGGAGAATGTGTACATGGCCAAGCTCGCAGAGCAGGCCGAGAGGTACGAAGAGATGGTTGAGTTTATGGAGAAGGTTGCCAAGACTGTTGACGTTGAGGAGTTGACAGTTGAGGAAAGGAATCTTCTTTCCGTGGCTTACAAGAACGTGATTGGAGCTAGGAGGGCTTCGTGGAGGATCATTTCTTCCATTGAGCAGAAGGAGGAGAGCCGTGGGAATGAGGACCACGTTAAGCTGATCAAGGATTACAGGAGTACCATCGAGACTGAACTAAGCAAGATCTGTGATGGTATTTTGGGACTTCTTGAGTCGCATCTTGTTCCATCTGCTTCGTCTGCTGAGTCAAAGATCTTTTACTTGAAGATGAAGGGTGACTACTTTAGGTACTTGGCTGAGTTCAAGACCGGATCTGACAGGAAGGAAGCTGCTGAGAGCACTTTGTTGGCTTACAAATCTGCTCAGGTGGGGAATCCTTATTTGTTTATATACGGTGTTTTAGCTATGTTTTGTGTCTATCTCGTGTGCTAACTTATAATTATGGGTTTTTGTTGTAGGATATCGCTCTCTCTGACTTGGCTCCCACTCACCCAATCAGGCTTGGACTTGCGCTTAACTTCTCAGTGTTTTATTATGAGATTCTCAACTCACCTGACCGTGCTTGCAACCTTGCCAAGCAGGTAATTTTGTTACCATTGAGTGGTGAAACTCTTATTGTCAATGGCTTGTTTTTAATTAATCTGAACATCATTCATTCGGCAAATCTTTTATAATATCTCTATACTTTTGAAACATGCTATTTGCTTTTGGGTATTTCTTATTCATCGGGTTTTTTTTCAAAACAGGACTCGAAATATTATCATAATTGGCTACGGAGTAGCTATATGATACTACTTTGCGAGCCACTGTGTATTCTGATCTGCTTCTTGCTTTGACCATATTATTTGTATGGTCAGGTATAGGGTCAGATCAGAACTTATATAATAAACAAATAAACTCAACAGTTGGTTTTTCTAATGGTTGGACTTATCTAACCACCAGAAAAGTGGTTTATTTGACATCCAACTAATAACAGAAAGATTAAGAATTACTTGTATTATTTTCCACCCTTATAATATCAATGTCTAAAGAAAAAAGTAAATGAAAATGATATTTTAAACTGTCCCGCTAAATACCATGAATGCACTAATGCAGGGTTTAAATAAAATAAAATAATCTCCGAGTTTATAAAAAGAAATACCTAGTTGGTAAGTTGGGAGGGTTGTTGGAATTTAGTTTTGATGAAAATGTGACTTGATAGCCTGATGAAACAGCTGTGTGGTAGAATCTGTATAAAATATGTTGGTGCCCCGTGGACTAGAAATCCACTTGATGTTATTTCTTTTACCAGAAAACAGGAAAACATACTTTTATTATGATGAACGGTTTTAAGAGAATACTAAAACTGAATAACTGTAGTAATCAAGATCAATATCGTATGGGCATGTTAGCTATCAATGGTGTTGATAATTGCAGTTTTAGGACTGAAAAGAGTTTATTGTATTAACTTATCATTATCATCAACGACTAGTTACTGACTTACTGTATTGTTAATTGCATAAACTATGCCTACTCTGATGCGCTTATAGCTTGAACTTCAGCACTGCAAGGATGTTTTTCTTTTTTTCTTTCTGTCATCTGTGGGTAACAATGTTTTTATCATACATTATGTCTTATGCTAAACTACTGTTTCTCATGACAGGCTTTTGATGAAGCTATCGCTGAGTTGGATACATTAGGTGAGGACTCATACAAGGACAGCACACTCATCATGCAACTTCTCCGTGACAACCTCACTTTGTGGACATCTGATATCGCGGTTCGTCACTCTCTCTCACTCACCCAAAGTGTTATATACCCTTGATAGACTGCATATTAGGGACTCTTGTGGACAAAAAATAATGGTTAATGACAATGTGTGGTTTGTGTTTCAGGATGAGGCTGGCGATGAGATCAAGGAATCTTCAAAGCCTGAGGAAACACAGTGATAATAATTTGCTTTCGTAGGAAAATAGTTTGTGCACTACTCATTGGTACTTTATAGATCTTCTATTCAGATGGCGTGTATCTGGGACTAAATGGTGCCTATGGTTGAAAGCTTGTTCAAGTACTTGTGGCTTGCCTATGGTTGTGCTTAGAACTTGAGTTGGTTCTTCCTTTTAAATTAATTCTGGATTTTTAGGCACTCTTTTGTGTCTTGTCTCATTATATGCTCTTATTATTGTGTTTCGGAAGCTCTTTGGGTGGCTTCTTTCCTTTGATTGTTCGTGACCCATATTTTGTTTTACATTCGAGGCTGTCACTCTAAAGAATGTTATGCTTTTGTACCCAATAAATAATGACTCATTTAAATTTTCCTGCTATATATCTTATCTGATTTTTTGTCGTGAACAAACCATTGTTTTATAACTAGTGTTGTGCTAAGTGATTTCTGCGCTGTAACTTTTAAAAGTATATTTGTTGTGGAACATGACACGCGAAAAACATTACAAACCAACTTTTCTGTACGATGAGTCTCTGTTGAAGTTCTTTAAAGTTTAAAAATCCGTAGTTTCCCCACTTACATCTTTTCTAAATTCACCATAAACGTATGTTTTAAATACAAGGGTCTGTGTCATAGGCTTAGAATTGCAATGGTATTTATATACTTATAAGTTGTTCAAGCCAACTGCGACAATAATATCTTGAATACTAGGGATTATTTGTAGCTAAAATATGAATCTCAGCTGAAGCTTTAAAACTGGAGCTTTGAAAGTCTTTTCTGCCAGTATAGAAATGTTTACAAAGAATGTATGCCATTTTACAAAGATTGTGTTATAACACAATCTTGCTTACTTTTCCACCAATCATATGTTTGAATGGGTTTAAAACTACTCTAGATAATCCAAAAAGAAATCACTTTTTACTCCAAGGTATATGATCACTTAAACATCATTCATGTTTTTTGTATTATTGTTTTTTATTTCTTTTCTTGAAAGTTAATCTTTTGTTCTTCTCTAAATCACGAAAATGAATAAATATACATCTCCATTCGTCTCTTTGATCATGTTGATTAAGCATCTCCATTCTTCTCTATGATATTTACCTTTTTATTTATTTACTTTTTACCCTTGCCCTTTGAAAACATAAATATACAAGTCAGGTGATGATTTATACATGTAATATATTTTCTCTTTTCTTTTTTATGCTTCATGGGATAGAAAAATAAAACACGTAAAGTGAAAAAAAACCATTCGCACACCGGTTAGAAAAAGATGATCAAGCCCTAAAGAATCCTCCTTTTGTTATATGATGCTTTTAATATTAAAATATACTAGAACGGTAGGTCGGTACCCGCGCAATGCGGCGGCGGGTACCTGTGACTATGTTTTGCATTATTCGGTTATTTGGTTATACATTTAGTTGTCTTTATACTTTATAAGTAGAGATGGTAGAGATGGTAAAGCCAAATAAATTTAGTTTGAACAATAAACATGCTTCCTAACAAACTTCCTAACCAACCTACTTCTTAACCAATTAATTTTAAAATCCTTCCATAATAAGCAAGTAAAAGTCTGAATTTTAAGCCTTTCTAATTATAGAATAGTCTCAAATGCATTATATAGTAGTATAGATGATCATCACATTCTTTTTATCAATCACCGAGGTGATTAATTTTGTTAATAAAATTTGCAATATTGGTTTATCAATTGACTATACCAAATTAGTAAGTGAACAAAATTTTAAAGTTTAAGGATTGTTTAAACAAGTGCCTTTAAGCATCAATTAGAGTGAATTAATTTAACTCGAATCTTTCTTGTTAGTTAAAAAATGCATTTAACAGATTATAAATAAACTTAAAAATTATCTTAGCTAATAGTGTTTTTTTTAATTAATAAACACAAAGTTTCTTTATTTAATCAATTAAATAAAAAACTTGAAGGCAGTGATTAGACAAACTCATATTTTTAGAAGATGTGTGTACATAACTCTCAGACAGGCAATATTATTTTTATATTAAATAATGCATAATCACATTTGTTTATTCAAGTTATTACGTAATTTATCATCATTAGTAACAAGTAGGGACGGTCAAAAGTGGACTCCATCTTTAGTAGTAACAAATTAGGTATGGTCAAAATATGTGCTCTGTACCTTGATGGCAAAAAGAATGAAAACTCCTTGTAGGCTTGTATGCAAGTTCGTGAAAAAACTTCTTTCACAACTTTTTTATACACCACCTACCAAGATTTTTGTACAAAACCACTTTGGACCAATGACAATTTAATATTATTAAATATTTTTATTTGCTTCAAAATAGAATAATAGTAAAATACATTTTCACTTTTCTATTTGATATATATATATATATATATATATATATATATATATATATATATATATATATATATATTATTTTATACAATATTTTTTTCTGCGTGCATGTTTTCGGGAAAAATCATGTAGATATGTGTCTTTTTTAATATTGTAATTTTACATATGTTTTTTGCGTGCAATTGTTTGCCCATCAAACTTGTTTTGCTTAAAATGATAATCGCATATGTTTTTTGTGTACATTCTTTAATCTTTGAAGTTTATAACCAACAAACATGAACATATACATGTAACCTCTAAATTTATAACAACCCAAAACATAAATAGTGTATACAATAATACAAAATGTGATAAAAATGAAATACAGTTAAAATACAAATGTATTTTGTTAAATATATTTGTGCATGTTATCAAAAACTTGTGTGCACTTTTTCAAAAACATACGTGCGCGCTTCACTTTCACATCAAATTCGTTATAACATACGAGTACACTTCCAGAACATATGTGCATGTTGCATTTTATCGTCAAATTCATTAGAACATATGTGCACGCCTTCCAAAAACATATGTGCATGCTTATTTATGTATTTATTTTTCTTGTTTTTATGAGTGAGTGAGATACTTTTTCTAGGGTTTTTTGTGGAACAGACATGCACCAATAAGTGTTATTGGTTTTATTGTTAAGGATGGTGTTTTAGTTATTAGTGTGTTATTGAGAAAGTGTTGATATGACGCTGAGTTGACACATCAATAAGTGTTATTGGCCACTCTCTACACCTAACTCTCTCAAAGTGAATGGGAAATAAGATTCGAAAATTGTACACTTTTAAATTTCAACCAAGAAAAAATCTCTTATACGATGAAGGTGACATTTTATTCAATGGCATGGTGTAATAATTGTTTCTTTTGTTTGTAAACAATAAATTTTTGACGAGGAGAATAGAAAATAATTAACTTATGGCCCCCTTAGCATTAATACCACATATTGGATTGCGGAAGACATATATAAAGCGATAGGAATACTGCACATCTGTATAACAAAGGCAAAAGAGAAATAGCCATGGTGGTAGTAAACATCCTACACATGAGTTCCGGTGTTGGAGAATCAAGCTATGCCAAAAACTCAACACTTCAGGTTTCTTTTGATTTCTGTCAATGCACATGTTTGAAAAATGTTTTCTGTACGGGGCAATGTATACGAATAGCTCTTAAAGCTTAGATGCATGGTTTGTGTCTATAATCTTGTCAAGTAAACAGTTACTTCTTTATTTTCACAGGAAACGGTGATACAGAAAGCGCTACCATTTCTAAAACATGCTATCATGGGTATTGCTAATCCTGGTGTTATGTTTGGTCAGTGTTTCAAGATAGCAGATCTCGGCTGCTCCTCTAGCAAAAATACCTTACTGGTTGCATCTAACATAATTGATGTAGTCATTGACCTATGTAAAGAGAATAATCTTAAAACACCGCAACTTCAAGTATGCTTGAATGACCTTTTCGAAAATGATTTTAATAACCTTTTCAAATTGCTACCAGATTTTTATGCACAGCTTGAAAAGAAACAGGGAGCAAAATTTGGGCCTTGTTTTGTTTCAGCTGTTCCTGGTTCCTTTTATGGCAGACTCTTTCCAGACCAGAGTTTGCACCTTGTTCACTCCGCTAATAGTGTTCACTGGCTTTCTCAGGTTTGCTAAACAGGCTAACAAGCAACTATAGGGTTCTACAAAACACAAATTCTCTGAATAATAAAGTATATTTGATGTATAGGTTCCCGAAGGCCTAGAAAATAACGCATTAAATATATACATTGCAAAGACAAGCCCTCCAAATGTGTTCCGAGCATATCAAAAGCAATTTCATACCGACTTCACAAAGTTTCTACGTTCGCGTTCAGAGGAAATAGTATGTGGCGGATGCATGATTTTAACATTTCTTGGTCGAGGTAATGCCGATCCAACTACTGATGATTGTGGGGTTTTCTGGGAGTTACTAGCGCATTCACTTGAGAGTATGCTCAAAGAGGTATAACGTTATTTCGTATAAGAAAATGTGACCTTTCACTTAAATTATATAGAAAAAAGCCCATATTAAATTAATATGTCCATAGCTTTCAAATTCATCTTTCATATATCAACTAAGTAATCATCTATGCTTTGTCAAATAATTTAGGGTTTGGTTCAAGAATCGGATATCAATTCTTTTAACATGCCAATCTATACTCCATGCGAATATGAAGTTAGGGATGTTATTCATAGCGAGGGATCATTTTCTCTTGATAACTTAAGTCTTTTCGAAGTGAACTGGAGTCCAAATGACACGGATTACACAAATATTAAAGATTTACGTAACGAGCCCATCCAGAGCCTTGGGGAAAACACAGCAAAGGTGGTGAGAGCTGTTGCAGAACCATTGTTGACATCTCATTTCGGAAATTCCATAATTGACCAGGTATTTAAGAAGTACGGAGAGCGTGTGGCCGAACATTTGGCTAAGAAGAATCCTAGACACACTATGCTAGTCGTTTCGTTGACCAAAACTACGATGAAAAAATAAGTGTCCAAAACTCCAAAACACTTGATCTATTTGCAATTTTCTTTATATTGTAAGTGCCCTGAGTCTTCTTTATATTATAAGGCTCATAAATAACGTGTGGTTGTTGAAAAGTGCTCATGTAGTATCTATGCGTTTGTGAATGTTATAAAACCACTATTTGTAATATAAAAAGAGATCACCTTTTACCCCTAACTAGGCGAGTCCTCATGTATAACAACGAGATTTTCTAGCGACAAACATATATAATTGAGATATCATGGTTAGTTGTGTTGTGTAAAGTTTATACCTAAGATGTAAAATAATCAAAATGTAAATGAATAACACAATCAACTTACACAACAATATGGTGTGCTATATATAGCAGAGGATGTGGATGTGCTTTTTTGAAACTAATTGTGTTGTCATTAATTATAAACAAAGTTTACTTAAAAAAAATACTAATAACAAAAATTATGCAAAGTTATCACCCACTAAAAGTTGTTAAATAGTTCAAAATATCATTGACTGAGTAAAAGTAAGCAAAAGTGTTGACGTTTAAGAAATGATGGTGAAGTTGTTGAGTGTACTTCAAACAACTAGTAAATGAGATTTGACAAATGTGTTAACTTTGGTATAGTAAAAAAAGGATGACTTTTCTTGAATCTTGAAATTTGAAATCTTCAAACTTGAAAAACTCAAATATAGTAACAAAATTAAGAAATTCTCAAACTTTTAAATATTGTTTAATCCTCAAATTCTCAAACTTTTATCGTTTTTCGTTTATACCCATAGATTTTTTCTCGTAATGATTATAAATTGAACTCGTAAGTGTTGCATTAAGGGTCATACAAAAACTACAAGTTCGCCTTTATAATTATTTTCCGCTATACACTGTCGCTTTGTGCGGGTATTTGTCTAGTAATTCAAAACATAGCAACACATACTAATAATTGAGATTTTAGGGTATATTAGTAATTCTACTTTTCACATTTTGAGAGTTTTAAGCACAATTATATTCTCTTAGCATAGATAATCTACATGCTCACTTGACATCAATGGTGAATACAAACTTTACCTCTTACATATATATCCAGAACATGTATAAAAAACGGTGTAATATGTGTATTAACAACTTGTAGAAAAATATATGTGTAATTAATTATTAACAAATAATCATGCAGGTTCCTTTCCCCTTAATATATTATACAATTGTCTGCCGAATCTATACTACTTATAAAGCCAAAACGGTCAAAGTGGAAAAGTGAAAACTTAACATTTGGTCAATCCCCATAATGCCCTTGTGCTACTTATAAAGACAAAATGGTCAAAGTGGAAAAGTGAAAACTTAACTTTTGGTCAATCCCCATAATGCCCTTGTGAAAATGAATTAGTCAATGCCCTTATTGCTTGCAAAGGAAAGTCGAAACTGTACATTAAAGGCTTGCAAAGGAAAGTAGAAGTTGTACATGGTTTTGGATGTACATTAAAGGCTCGAATTGGTCAATCCTCATAATATAATTTTATTATGTTAAAAAAATGTCAAATTGAATTCTTTACATTTATACATGGCAATATGGTTGTCAAACGTTAAAAATGAAGAATAATGGTTTGTCCCATGGCTGTCAAATTGAACACACTGAATGAACGATTATCTATTTAGACACATGGCGGGAAATTGTGTTCTTTAAACTTCAAACATTATATATGGCAAGGGTTTTCCAAATGCCTATATAAAGAATACTAATGTATTGATTTAGTTCATCTTGTTTACTTTCATTCGCATAGACATGGCAATGAAAATGAAAAGAATATTGACGATGATTTTGAGGTTGGTTTCACATTCGCGTACCATTTGAGTTTATCTTAGGTGCTTACGCCTAGTAGAGGAGTAATTGATCATCTCCCAAGCCTATGGGTAATCTATTTGCTATGAAAGGTAGTGAGTGTTATTTTCCGTTTTCATTTATGAGATATACTTCTATGACATTTGAGAGATGAGAGAATCCAAACACTATTTGTGAGGTGCTAGTGTATGATTTCCGTGCTTGTTATGATTAGGGTCTAATAAGTATTTGTTGTAATTACTTTTATATTTGTGTTAAATGACCCCTAACTCATATTTTGATTGGAATAAAAGCTCATTTGCTTGAGGACAAGCAAATCACAAGTGTAAGGGTATTTGATGAGACGAAAAGTGTTACGCTTTTAGGGGGTCATTTAAGCCCTAATTCGTATAAATGTGATCAAATATTGCCCTAAATCATTCCTTTTTTCATTTTAGGTACTTTTGAGAAGAATTCTGGAAAACATGCATATTTGGACGTTTTTGGAGCATTAAAGTGAAGAAAACGACAAAGTCTCAAAAGAAGCTGGAATTACTACCTGACGGCGTCAGAGTCACAACGTGACGCCGTCAGCATACATTGACAAAAGAGTGGAAACCAATTTACAAATGACGGGCCAGAAAGATTTGGGAACTTTACACCTGACGCCGTCAGGTGTTATTGGTGGTAGGCCGTCAGGTTGTAATTTAAAGAGTGACGGCCCAGAAGGCAACAAAGGGTGACGGCGTCAGAAGTGGATCTAGGCCATCCGAGAAACCTTATGGCGGCGGGCTGACGGCGTCAGACCCTATAACCTGACGCCGTCACAGTGTAAAAGTCTATATATAGTTTTCTATTTTTCATTCATTGTGTGGAACTTTGTGGAGAACTTTTAGCACCAAACCCTAGACGAATTTTCTGCACTTTTTAGGGTTTCCAACCCTTGGAACCCTCATGCTTAATTAAAGATAAGTCTTCACTTTAATTCAATCAATATGTCTATGTGTTGGTTGACTATCTCTTTTGCTTGTCTTTTAATTAACATGTGTAGCTAAATTCTTCTTGTGTTTGCTTAGATCTAATGAAACCTAACTATTAATTATTGGTTGATTGGTGTGTGTTGTTGTTTGTTGGGATGATTGTTCCATCAATGTTAGGCTCAAGAAAACTGGCCAACCTCCTTTATGGTAACGTGCTTGAACGTCTTGGGAAACATGTAGCCAAGGCATACTAGGCTATTAAGGTAGTATTTAACGCATGAGCCACTGTTTACAACCCCTATGGTTGTGCCGTGCATGGCATAGGGCGAGATAAGAGCTCATAGAATTGGAGAGATATGTATGCCACTCCATGAGTTATTAGGAATACACCCTTCATCCACACAAGTAACATACATATCAATTAACCGGTAAAAGATAGTTAGGGAGTAATGAAATCTAAGTAAACACAATTTTCTCCATATTGTTTTCACAACCACAATAGTTTAGATATTTATTTTATTTTAATTTGCATAAGTAGTAAACTTGGGTTAGTTGACTAGCAACTAATTCCGCCCTTCTTCCAAAACCGAGATTTTACTTGCTTTCCATAAAATATAAAAATACAAAAAGAATCTTCCTTCCACCCTTAGACCTATTAGAGTAGTTTTTCTATCCTAACGAACACTATTCCCTGTGAGAGAACGATCAATCCCCCGTACTTACCACTATCCTATACTACATCGGTCAGGTACACTGCCTGGTGGGGTTGTAAGCCTCTTGAGATCCCTTGAGAGGTAAAACCTGTTGTAAGGTCACAAAACCACGCATCACAGCTTCTTGCCGATTCTAACCCCAAAAAAACCATAGAGATGCAATAAAAACAATGTTGATGATGATCTTGAGGTTGGTTTCTCTTATATAATGTGTCATAAGTATTTACTTGAAGACTGAAAGAAGTAAATTATATTGTTGGACATCTTTAGTCATAAAGTAAACGGTTTTGGTTATATCAGTTTACAACCTTTTGTGACTCTGACCACTTAATGTGTTTCTTCAGGTTCCAGTTGTAAATGGCTACTCGTTCCCTCATCTCACAGAGCGAATAAATGTTGCTGGATGCCACATAACGTCATATCTTGTTGATTTACTACTTAGAAGAGGGTGAGTCCCTCTTTATATTCCTCCAAAAGGTGTTACTTGTATATACTTATATTTAATATAGTTATGCTTTTGTTTATACTTGGATTTCAATCTATCACATATGAAGTTATGCAATGAATAAGAGTGCTGATTTTGAGACAGTTAGAGATATCAAAGAAATGCTCTGCTACATCAGGTCCATATGCCATAACTTATACTAGTGATCTGCCTTTCACTATATATATTGCCTGCAATTTGGGATCATGTTTCTGGTGCACCTATCCTTAAGATTACGCTTGCTTGTGCCAAATTTATGTCACTTAGTCAAATTACCTGGTCTTTTACTCTAACGATTTATATGTTTTGCAGCTCTACTAACATATAGTTTTGGTGGGATTTATCTGTGGAGTCAATCATTAATTAAGAAACCTATGTTGATTCCAAAATTCAAAAAGCCCGAGTGGTTTGAGCAGCAAGTTCCTATTTGTTGGCATCTTTATTTTGCTTTGTTGGTTTAAACACCTTTTTAGTATGTCGATTCATGTTGGTTTTGCTTTATGTTTTGTATTTGAACGGCTTGTTCTTGCTGTTATGAAGCATGCAGTAGTCTTTGCTTTTTTTTATTAAAAGGGTTTTTTTTGGTTAATTGCCTTTAGTATATTGTGTGTAATATATTGTTTAATTGGGTGGATAGGATGAATCATGTTGCTGGTCCCTGTTGGTTTGTGATCCAAATCCATGCCTATTAAAGACGTAGTTAGATTTGCAAAGGTAGTATATTAGTTTTACTATGCTTACGTAGTTTTTTTTTCAACATACTCGTAGTTGTCAAATGTCATTTAGAACTATAGAAATAGAAAATGTTACACATATTTTGTATCATGCCATCTTATATGCCTTTACTACAATGAATATTAAGACAAACCTTTTAAATACATATACGGAAACCAAAATTTGAATACACCACAAAGTCAATGTCGCAACAAGCTAATCTTGATTTACTCCGCAGCAACGCGCGGGCTACACGGCGTTACCTACAATGATTACCATTCAAGTTATACTTAATGCATAATTAATCATATGTAATTAGCAATCAAATCACAATCAATGCAAAATCAACAATTAAGCATATTTGACCAATAATTGATTTTCTAATAACTTTCCAAATTTAATTTGAAACATAAAATCAATCACATTAACTTTTAATCATCAATTAGACATTAATCAAATTTATGTCAAAATTTAAATGAACAATTCAAATTTTAACATATTAATATATTATCCGAATTTATATGTATACATTTACAACTTTATAAATTTAAATATTTAAATATCAAAAATATAATAAACTTATAAACAATTATTTACACTTAACCAACAATTAGCATAAATAATTATAACATAACTAATTAAATATTAACAATATTTAATCTAGCCAAGAATATATGTTCTCTTTTAAACTAAAGATAACACAATTCCCTATTTGCCTTAGCTTTGCGATGACTATTAATAAAGCTCAAGGCCAAACAATTTCAAATGTGGGTGTCTATTTGCCCGACTCTGTTTTCTCGCATGACCAGCTTTATGTGGCATTGTCTAAAGGGATATCCCGTAGAACAACAAAGGTATTGGTTAAACCAGTTAAAGAGTTCCGTCAAGTAGAAATCTACACCTCAAATGTCGTTTATCAAGAAGTTTTACGCGAAGAGTAACGTGATGACGTATAGTCCCCATTCGGGTCACGAACCCCATTAGTAAACAATACTAATGTTTAAGCCCGCCACGTGTGGGCCGCCATAACGATAACTGGACTACCAGTTAGACGGTTTAGGCCTATAAGGCCCAAGCCCAAAGTTATTAATGGATTGGATATGGAATATCTCCTAAATAAAGGAGATATATACCAAATATCCGATATCGGCGAATACGCCGAAGAGTGAGGAGCACGAAACCTTATCGGTTACGTGTATACAAATAGGGCATCATAGCTCTCATCTAAGGTACGACTGACAAAACCCTAAACTCTTCACAACCCTAAATTCGATTACTTACTCTCACGCCGGAGGATAATCGGGGGAGACAATCCCTCGATAAGCCTAACGGTGTTTGTTGCTTTCTTAGTGCGCAGGTCCCCAAGCATTATTATCTAATTGATACGAGAACAGGAACCCAAACAAGGAACGCCCAACTTTTGTATCAACATAACGTGTGTTGTTAGTTTTTATCTCATAACTAATGTAATGTTTTACTTTCAGTTTCATTAAATGTTTTTATATGTTGTTTGATAGATGTTAAGAATTTTTTTTTAGACTTTAGTTATCGTAGTACAACCGTTTGCAATTACATTCTGATCGGTTCACGTTCTATTTTGAACGCTACACAAAACACTCATCACAATATCACAAATCGTTAATTATTTGCCGCTACGAATTCCGTTGCTATGCACGGGTACTCACCTAGTTAATATATAATGGGGCACTTAACAATTCACTATTCTTGCCGTTACATTTCCATCTTTAGATATATATTATTAATTATTTAGCAGTGCTTTTTCATGTGTGTATTATTGTTGTTATAATTATGATTGTTAGTATTAAAGTTAATTTAACTTCCCAACAATATAATTAGGATTGTTTTATTAAATAATTGAAGTTTAATTCTTGTAAATTAATTTGCATATCTTAATAATACGTGTGTTTACTAGTTATAATACCCGTGCACGCACGAGTTTTTTCTTAAATTTTTAATTATGTATTATTAGTTTATTATTAACTAAAATACAAACAAATTAACCTATATGGTAATAATTGTTATTTCTTTACTTTATTATTTACTTTTGAAGAGGACTTGCCGATCAAACTTTTGACACAGGAGGTAACACCAATGTTGCTAATTTTAGATCTCCAATTTTCACTATTCACAATAGTTTATCGTTTGGGCCTTGTGTGTAAACTCAAAAACTTTAGGATTAATAACTAATATCCTTCCTCACGTTACTCACATATAAATATATAATGTAGATCTTATATCTTCNGATATCACAATTTTAAAACATTAAACATGAGAAAATTTCTTATATACCGAGTATTAAAGTATTAAACTAAATTTTTAAATATATTTGCTTAATGTGCATTAGGGACGGAGCCATGTGTGTGAGAGGGTGGGCAGGGGCGGGACTACTTAGTCTTTGGGCTAAAAAATATCAATTTTTAGTGTAAATTTTTTTTAGAACCATTTTATTAAAATGCATCTCATCACAAAATCAAATTGCCCCTACCTTGAAGCCAAATAATGTAAAACCATTGTTTTTTTTTAGACTTTAGTTATCGTAGTACAACCGTTTGCAATTACATTCTGATCGGTTCACGTTCTATTTTGAACGCTACACAAAACACTCATCACAATATCACAAATCGTTAATTATTTGCCGCTACGAATTCCGTTGCTATGCACGGATACTCACCTAGTTAATATATAACGGGGCACTTAACATTCACTATTCTTGCCGTTACATTTCCATCTTTAGATATATATTATTAATTATTTAGCAGTGCTTTTCATGTGTGTATTATTGTTGTTATAATTATGATTGTTAGTATTAAAGTTAATTTAACTTCCCAACAATATAATTAGGATTGTTTTATTAAATAATTGAAGTTTAAGTCTTGTAAATTAATTTGCATATCTTAATGATACGTGTGTTTACTAGTTATAATACCCGTGCACGCACGGGTTCTTTCTTAAATTTTTAATTATGTATTACTCCCTCCGTCCCAAAATAAGTGTCCAGTTTGACTTTTCAGAGTCAAACTGATTAGACTTTGACCTTAAATATTTTTTCTGTGGTATAGAATATTTGACGAAAAATATTACCATTGAAAAGTAGACTTAAAACCCAATCCATTTATATATTTTTCATCAACTATTATATAACACCCACAAAAATAGTTAAGGTCAAAGTTGAACCAGTTTGACTTTGAAAAGTCAAACTAGACACTTATTTTGGGACGGATGGGAGTATTAGTTTATTATTAACTAAAATACAAACAAATTAACCTATATGGTAATAATTGTTATTTTTTTACTTTATTATTTACTTTTGAAGAGGACTTGCCAATCAAACTTTTGACAGCAGGAGGTAACACCAATGTTGCTAATTTTAGATCTCCAATTTTCACTATTCACAATAGTTTATCATCGTTTCTAGGACGATATTTGTATTAACAGTTCTGAATGCCCACGTCGTTTTATCTTGCCAACAATTTGAGTGTTCTATAGTGTTAAATAAGTATTATCCGATGGTTTTGAGGTTTTGACTTTTTGTTTTGGCTGAAAAATAAAGAACGGATAGAAAGAGGAGTGAGAGAGTAGAGGAAGGGGATGAGTAAGTGATAAAAATATAATATATTTAGGGGAAAATTCTTAATTTGCCCCACAAGTACAAGTGTACTTACCCCTGCCACCCCAAATTTTTTTTTTCTTCAAATGCACCAGAGGCGGAGGTCGTCCAAAAAATTTAGGCGGAAAGCTTAATAATGTGACACTTGTCCCTAGTGGTGTCCCCACCATGTACCTTCATGGTACATCTTATCATATGTACTTCTTGAGCGATTGGGACCCCATTTCTTAGGCGACTTGGCTATTTTGTCTTTTTGTGAAAAATTGTTAATTACATTTTTTGTCCTCATTGTTTACTTGTTATTTTATTTTTGTCACTCCTTTATTTTTGTCACTTTTTCTTTCTTTATTTTTTATAAATAGCAACACTCTTTCTTTATTTTATTTTTGTCACCAACACACACACCTCACAATATTTCATTATCTCTCTAACCTTTCACCGCCGGCTCCTTTTCCGGCACACTAGCAGTTTCCGGCCGCCGAAGAAATTTTCCGGCAAGATCCTTTCTTCTTCAAATCGATAGATTGGTATGTTTACAATATTTCTGGAGCTTGTGAGCTTCTAGCTCCCTCCGTAGCACCCTCACGCGCCACCACCACCACTATAGTCGCCGCAACCCTACCGCCGCTGACACTCCACCACTTTTCTTTCTTCGTATAGCCTTCACGCGCCCCTTACCCCATTTTATTTTTATAACGGAAACCCTAATTTTTATATCGATTTAAATCCGGTTGATATTCATTTATTTTAACAAAAAGCTTTTTAATAAATGTTTTAAATAATAAAAACTTGTGTGGAATTGTTACTGTTCGCGACTCGGTCAACTCACTTAGTTGACTCAGTCGACTCGGGGTAATAAGTTTGGTAGTGATGTTTGGTGGTGGTGTGGGCGGTGTATATCCACGCGATGGTAGTGATGGTTGGTGGTGGTGGTGGGTGGGTGGCGGTGGTGATGTGACTGGAGATGATGGTGGTTGAATATGTGGGGTTTATCCTTTTAGAACAAATGGTTCAATGTAGATCTGTGATGAATTTTGTTTTTCTGAGATCAATTGTTCTTTTTGAGTCTTTGAATCTGTGAATAAGGCTCATGCATGATATGGGTTTGGATGATTTTTCCCATATGAATGGTTTTGAGTGTTTGGAATTTTTTGGATTTATGTTATCATCTATGTTGAATTCTAGATTTGTAGTTTGTTTTTACTGTATTATTTTTTTAGGTGACTATGATTTTTGAGAAATTGGAAAAAGAAATTTAAAAACAAACTAGAAATGTTAAAATGATGAAGTGTATGAGATGTGTTGCTATTTATAAAAAATAAATGAGTGACAAAAATAAAATAACAAGTAAACAATGAGGACCAAAAATGTAATTAACAATTTTTCACAAAAAGACAAAATAGCCAAGTCGCCTAAGAAATGGGGGTCCCAGTCGCTCAAGAAGTACATATGATAAGATGTACCATGAAGGTATATGGTGGGGACACCACTAGGGACAAGTGTCACATTATTAAGCTTTCCGCCCAAGTTTTTTGGACGACCTCCGCCTCTGGGGCATTTGAAGAAAAAAAAAATTTTGGTGGCAGGGGTAAGTACACTTGTACTTGTGGGGCAAATCAAGGATTTTCCCTATATTTAATATATTTGTACTAAAGTTTGTCTCTTTGTGTTATTTCAAAGTGCACTCCGTAAATATAACTTTGGAAATTGGGTTTTCATAAAGATACAACTTTAGCATTGTAGTTTTCTTTTCTTTCGTGTGTATGTTAGGGGGTGGCAACGCATTCGGCATGAGATTCGGCATCATCGGCATGGCTCGGCATGATCAATGCCAGTCCAGCGGTTTGGTTCTTGCGGCAAGCAAATCGGCAAAGATTACGGATTCGGTATTGTCTTTTGCAATCAATTTTTCGAACGTTGGCAATAAATGCAAAGGATGAGGTATGGTGAATCATGGTTGCCACTAAAAAAGTATGGTGAGGTATGGTGAATCATGAAATGTGTTGGCTTGATTTGATTGGTTAATGACGAATCATGGTGAGGCATGACTGCCACCACCCTTACTCGTATTAGTGGAGTACTACATTTTTTTTTAATAATCACATTTTTTGTTTAAATTGTTATAAAACAACAAGCATTTTAGTATTTCTACGACACTTGACAATTGACATGTTAAATTATTTCGTTAACTATAATATTTTGATCTATGGATACTAGTTATAATACCCGTGCACGCACGGGGTTTTTTCTTAAATTTTTAATTATGTATTATTAGTTTATTATTAACTAAAATACAAACAAATTAACCTATATGGTAATAATTGTTATTTCTTTACTTTATTATTTACTTTTGAAGAGGACTTGCCGATCAAACTTTTGACAGCAGGAGGTAACACCAATGTTGCTAATCTTAGATCTCCAATTTTCACTATTCACAATAGTTTATCGTTTGGGCCTTGTGTGTAAACTCAAAAACTTTAGGATTAATAACTAATAGCCTTCCTCACGTTACTCACATATAAATATATAATGTAGATCTTATATCTTCTTATACCATACATAAATAAACCTCCAAAACATCTATAGTATAGAAGATTAGAAGGTTACAAAAGAGCTTGGTCAAGTTTAAACTTTGCTCCATAGCTCGAGCATCTTTAACGCAGGCTCAGTTTTGGATAAAGGAGATTCAAATGTGCGAGCTCAACATTGGCCCGAAAACATAGATATTATGTCTAACAATAAGGCTCGAAAGGTGGATTCTAGTTTGGCTCGTTAGTTGACGGAAAACGGGGGCTGCCACTCTGCCAGTGTTGCGCTCCACTGATGAGCTACCAGAGGACACCTTGTTTTCATTATGATCTACGTCAATGGTACATGAGTTTAGCATTGGCAGGTTTACCAAGTCCAGTTTAACATGCTCATGTACATGCTCCTTACACTTTCTATGGCAAGATAGTGTTTTACTATTAAACTATAAGTAGATAATAGGATGTTGCATCTCATTTTGAGATTAATTAGCACTCAAGTATGACCAGAACGGGTTCTAGAACACAAATTCAAACATATCCAGGTAATAGAAGAAAGTTGACTGAAGGATAACTTATGGAAGAGACCTTCCTAATGTTCGTGCTTTGATTTATGCATTCGCTGTACAGATGTTCACAAGTAATCAATTCTAGTATGCACATTCCAAATGAATATATGTCCACAACTTCATTATATTCCTCCTCATATAGCTCAAAAGCCATGAATTAAGGAGTTCCTGCAATTCAATGAAGGAAATTTTGATTGACCAAATCTGTAACACTCTCAAACGAATTTGATTGACTTACGGATCAAACTTTTGACAGCAGGAGGTAACACCAATGTTGCTAATCCTAGATCTCCAATTTTCACTTCTCCTTATTTACATTGGCAAATATGTTGTCACACTTCAAGTCTCTGAATATTAGACGGCTCTTGACTGTGGAGATAAGTCAAGCCTTGGAGGATATGTCTCAACCAATTCTTGATAGCCTTCAAATCTACACTCTTATGCTAATATGCTTCTTCCGGTATCTAAAATTTAAATACATATATTACCTTACTCAAACTAAACTTTAATATAGAAGAGAAAACGCAAGAGGAACAACACTTACTGCCTCAAACTCCAGTTCTGTGATCATGTTAACGGTTTGTTCTTATCGTCCACCCAAGACACATCCTACTTGATTATGTTCTCATGTTTCAAAGTCTTTAGAAAGTGAACCTTTGAATAAACTCTTTCTAGAGGTTCTGATGATTGCATAGCATATTTTAAAAGATAGATTAAAACAGAAAATGTCAATAACATTAAAAGAGTCGTTATAATCTAAAACTATAAATTAACCACATAGACTACTTGACTAAAAAACTCAAAGAGGTCGTAAACCTTGTGCTCTTTCAAAGAAATACGATATCAGTAACTTGGTGACTTTAAACAGTGACTTGGGTTCAAAAGCAGTACAATAACTTTTAAAATGTTAATTAATTAAAGATTAGAGATGGCTTACCGCTTACCAGCTCTCTATATGTTTATCCTTAGCTTCTTTTACGAATTTTTCGATTGTGCGCTTGTCGACTTGACCACTAAGATATAGTATATGGCTTCCAATTGTAGACTTTCCAGAATCTTTAGCCTAAATGACACAAAAATATATGATCAGATGGTTAAAAGGGTGCGAACAATGCACTGCCAAAATCAGAGTAATTCAAGAACTTCTAATAGGGTTGTTGGTTCAAATCACCAAAACAAAAATAACGATCAAATACTACCAATTTTAACTGATAACTTAATATTTATGGTTGGTTTATATTATATTTGGCCTCTACTGATATGCATGTTTTGTATGCATGTTCTAAAAGTCTAATGCAAACATTATTTAAACTTCTTTTAATTTTTTGTTGTTAATTGGAGCTTGTTAAATTAAAATGAAAGGGGTGTTTCTTTTAGTAGCGTAGCCAAATGCCCCACTAAAGTGGAGATAGAAGAGTGGATACAAATTTAACAAATGTACTTTCAACATTGTTTACATTAACAAAAGCAATTCATATATTTTAGACACAATATACACATCAGATGGATATATAATTCAAATGTATCAGTTGGGTTGTTCGATTCAAACGGGTCAGACCGGACATTGCGCTTAAGTTAATACTTTTTTATAACGATTCTAGGTAAAAAAAAAAAAAAAAACAGGAAAATTTTTAAGACATAATAAGTTGCTGGAGTGTTTGTAGGCTAAAAACCATCAATTGTTAATTATTAATATCATAATCAACAATTAAATATAAACAGATTATTAATTATGGAAATCATAATCAATAAATAAGTAAAGAACATAACTTGGATCCATGGCTTTAAGAACATAAAATTAATAATCTACAGTGGAGTTAGTCGAGACCGGACGGCTTTTCTGATGTTTATTGATGAATTTTAAGTGATTAAGTGACAAACATATCGTTACAGAGGATGAATGGAGCAGCTACAGAGGATGATTCCAATGATGTGTTTCGGATACGATGCCAATGATGTGGGTTCTTCAAATATGATCTTTGTTCGGCTAAAGTTTAAGGTTTTGTGCTAGGGTTCTTGATCTTCATGATTTCAGAGGTTTTCTTATTGTTAGTGTCGATGTTAAGGTTATGATCCATGGTTCCCTTTCTGATTCTAAAAAGTTACAATTGAACCCTTCTAAATTAAACAATGACTATCGAACCCATGTGTTTGTTCGTTTTTTTTTTATTAATCAGCTTTGTAAAACGTTTTTTAGCAAAGGTTGACCAAATTAGATTCAATTTTGACTTTTAATTAACCAATCATGTCGCTCGATCTTGCTTATGTGGCAAAATCAAGCTCTCCTATTGGTCTAATTTTTTTTTCATTAAGAAGGGATTTTCAAAAACACTCTGAAATGATATAATTCTTTTATTATATAAAAGATTTGATATTTATACCCACATGTGCACGAAGTTTTAGTCAATTTAATTCAATAATAATAATCTTATCATAATAAAAGTAATATTACTAATACTATTGTAATCAAAGTAATACTACGTAATAACAATAAAAAAGTAAAATGTTGTCTAATAGTAACAAAGTTTCATGATTGTTTCAATTAAGTCATTCGACTTTAAATTAACTACAAAAACCATTAAAGATTTAATATTGTTTCATTGTTGTAAGCATATTCAAAAAGACTATGTTTCATATATTCATATATGCATTATTTGATTGTACCATAACAATAAACACCTTCCCTTAAATTTAACAAATTTCAACTGACTTAATGTACAACCAACTTATGCACAAATAAAAAGAAATATAAGTCATAAAATAATACTAATAACCGAACTTGAGAATTGTTCCGTTTTTATCACTCAAGCATAAAAGTTTCAATAATAGAACCTTTTGAAATTTTTTGAGTGATTTTTATGATAAAAAGAAACTTAAAATGACAATTTAAAAAAAAAAAAAAAAAACAAACTTGGTTACTATTTCATAAGTTTAACCCTATTAATAATAGTAATATATTACTTCAATGTTAAAATAAATGAGTATTTTTTAAATTTATGAACTTATTAAAAATTATAAAAATTGAGAATGTCACACTTATTTTCATAAAATTTAATTTAGGGTTAGTCTATTTTTAAAAGTTTAGATCTTCTTTGTAGTTTTATTAACCAATTGAAATATAACGTTAAATNTGCCAATGATGTGGGTTCTTCAAATATGATCTTTGTTCGGCTAAAGTTTAAGGTTTTGTGCTAGGGTTCTTGATCTTCATGATTTCAGAGGTTTTCTTATTGTTAGTGTCGATGTTAAGGTTATGATCCATGGTTCCCTTTCTGATTCTAAGAAGTTACAATTGAACCCTTCTAAATTAAACAATGACTATCGAACCCATGTGTTTGTTCGTTTTTTTTTATTAATCAGCTTTGTAAAACGTTTTTTAGCAAATGTTGACCAAATTAGATTCAATTTTGACTTTTAATTAACCAATCATGTCGCTCGATCTTGCTTATGTGGCAAAATCAAGCTCTCCTATTGGTCTATTTTTTTTTCATTAAGAAGGGATTTTCAAAAACACTCTGAAATGATATAATTCTTTTATTATATAAAAGATTTGATATTTATACCCACATGTGCACGAAGTTTTAGTCAATTTAATTCAATAATAATAATCTTATCATAATAAAAGTTATATTACTAATACTATTGTAATCAAAGTAATACTACGTAATAACAATAAAAAAGTAAAATGTTGTCTAATAGTAACAAAGTTTCATGATTGTTTCAATTAAGTCATTCGACTTTAAATTAACTACAAAAACCATTAAAGATTTAATATTGTTTCATTGTTGTAAGCATATTCAAAAAGACTATGTTTCATATATTCATATATGCATTATTTGATTGTACCATAACAATAAACACCTTCCCTTAAATTTAACAAATTTCAACTGACTTAATGTACAACCAACTTATGCACAAATAAAAAGAAATACGTAGTATAAGTCATAAAATAATACTAATAACCGAACTTGAGAATTGTTCCGTTTTTATCACTCAAGCATAAAAGTTTCAATAATAGAACCTTTTGAAATTTTTTGAGTGATTTTTATGATAAAAAGAAACTTAAAATGACAATATTAAAAAAAATAAAATAAAAAAAATAAAAAAAAACTTGGTTACTATTTCATAACTTTAACCCTATTAATAATAGTAATATATTACTTCAATGTTAAAATAAATGAGTATTTTTTAAATTTATGAACTTATTAAAAATTATAAAAATTGAGAATGTCACACTTATTTTCATAAAATTTAATTTAGGGTTAGTCTATTTTTAAAAGTTTAGATCTTCTTTGTAGTTTTATTAACCAATTGAAATATAACGTTAAATTATACTTAATGTCAAAAGTAAGAAAAGAGCTTTTAATGGCGCGCAATTTATTTATTTTATTTATTTATTTTTCTTTAGGAAAAAATAATGTGATTTAATTTTAACTCTATCGGTCCACCACGAATCTCGATTTTATAATGTGATTTAATTTTAACTCTATCGGTCCACCACGAATCTCGATTTGCCATATAGCAAGATGGTCTTTTCTTACTAATCTTGTTGAGGTTCCAAAAATATTTTTTTTTAAAAAAAAAAACTGTCAATAAAGTATTTTATCTTTTTGTTAATAACCAAAAAATGTTTTGTGACAATCATTCTTTTGTTTACCAATAAGACATTTTAGTTTCAAAGTCAAATATTTGATCCAACAAAAATATATATAAAATACTAATCGATATTATTATATAACAAAAAAGTTAATATAAAAACCCGTGTATTAAACTAAAATTTCATATATACCATATTATGATATCACAATTTCAAAACATTAAACATGACAAAATTTCTTATATACCGAGTATTAAAGTATTAAACTAAATTTTTAAATATATTTGCTTAATGTGCATTAGGGACGGAGCCATGTGTGTGAGAGGGTGGGCAGGGGCGGAACTACTTAGTCTTTGGGCTAAAAAATATCAATTTTTAGTGTAAATTTTTTTTAGAACAATTTTATTAAAATGCATCCCACCACAAAATCAAATTGCCCCCTACCTTGAAGCCAAATAATGTAAAATCCTTATATCTCTATCTTAATTTTAAAAAATATCAGTTTTTTGTGTAAAATAATTTTTTATGACCTTTTTATTAAAGAGCACCACGAATTTTATAAACAATTCTTTTTTGCCTCCCGTCCTTTAAGATCCTGGTTCCGCCACTAAGGGTGTGCCATGGCCAACCCGTAAGCTCATACATTTTCCTAGGATATATATATGCCTATGCATAATTGAATAACTTAATTAATTTTGATGTCTTTTGACCAACAAAAAACTCATAATTAAACTTGTTCACATATTGATATTGAAGCCTAAACAAAGATACGAGGGTTACATATTTTTCGGACTTGTATCAAAGTTAATTTATATGTCATTACTGATCAAGGTCCCAAGTTCGAGTCTTGTCTAGGGCGATAGGGGTTTCCTTCCGCGTGCGTAAAGGGAAGGGTGCCATTGCCTTCTGGGCTGGACCCAACCTGATTGTGTGGGCTCGCTACGCCTTCTGAACTAAGGGCCATGTAGCCACAATTGCCGTTCAAAAAAATAAAATAAATAGAACATGTGTCGTCATATTTTTTTTTCTTAGTTAGGCATGTATCATTGTTTCATATCATAGAATTCTTCCATTAAAATTAACATATTTATCATTTAAGTTACTTTAAGTATGTAGGTTTAAACCATAAATTTCAAAGTACATTGGCTTATATATATGGTTTTGTTTTTTGAAGTTTGTCTAGCAGGCGATTAGAATGAAGAATGATGTTATTATTTAAGAACGCTGCATTTTGTTAAGTGTTACATTGCAATTTGGCTCACCCAAAATTAGAATCCTGGCCGTGGGTTCATGAAGTAAAAGATTAGTAAAGCAACAACCGTTTTGAATTTTAAGGCTCATGATAATGGTAAGGTTGGCCCACCCCAACCGAATTGGTGAACGGTTTCATCCTGTAGCCCAACTAAATTGGTGACCGGTCACCTCAACATTTTCAGAGTTATGGTTTGCCAGCCAACCGAAAGTTTCAATTGTTTTGTGTGTGTATCTTTTTTGTTTTTGTTTTTGCGGGGCAACATTTTTTTTTTTTTTTGATTGCAGTCGGCTTATTTGTCATTAGGTGTAGATTTGAAGAAAGAATGCTGATTTAAGAGGGATAACTACAATATCTATAGTTACCAATAGCCTAATAAAGTAAGGATCAAATAAGAAATAAAAGTTAATGAGAAAGAAAACCGAAACCGCACATTTCAGATGCATCTGCAAAAAGATTTGGAACCAATTACAATCTTTATTACTACCACACTAGAGGTGTATCATAAAAGGCGGCTTGAAGTTTGAAGCGTTTCCATGAAAATTTTGAAACCAAAATACATCAAAAATTCACTTGCCGCTCTTAATTCCAAAATTTTCCCTCCAAAAACCAAAAAATTTATAAAAACCAATCACATCTCACTCCTTCTTTCACTGCACTTCTTAACAAAGTACCAGATCTAAAATCTCAATGGCGGTTGTTAAGAGCCCTAACTCGAAAGCTACTGAACCTGCTCCAATTGACAAGAAGATAAAGAAGAAGACTAAGAATAACAAGAAGAAGGAGATGGAGATGGTGAGTGAAAACAACGGAGAAGTTGAAATGAAGACTGAGACGGAGTCCGATAAGCCGAAACCGAAGAAGCGGAACGCGAATCCGGGTGTTCGTGTTATTCATGGGAAGATTTATGATTCGAAAAATGGAACCACTTGTCATCAAGTATGTTTATATCTCATTTCGTTTTGTATTAATATTATATAGGGCTAATTGCACGGAAATGTATCTAACTTGTCACTTTTTATAGTTTCAGTGTAGCCAATATTTTTTTTTCCTAGATCTATGTAACATACTTTTAAATTTCATCTTTTTGGTGTATTATAAGATTAGTTTTGTGTATTATTTGACTGATTTACTCTACTTTCGGTTAAATTTGATGTATAATACACGCAACTGATTACACGTTACATAAAAAAGACCGAACTCAAAAGTATGCTACATATATTTAGAAAAAAATAAAATAAAAATAATTGGCTATACAAAACTATAAAAAGTGACAAGTTAAATATATTTCCGTGCAATTAACCCTATTATATGTGTCTATTGGATTTGACTCATGTACAATCTTATTAGATTTGTTACTGCTATTAGTGATTGCAGTGTTTCTAGTACTTTTGTTAGTTTGTAGCCACTTAAATCTAAAAATTATAAAGTTTGAGATTGATATGGTTTAGGGCAGATGCGAGCTAAGCACGAGATTGGCTTCAAAACATTTTTATACATTTGGCTAAACTCATCTCAAATATATAGGCAGAATTGGTTATAGTTATAGCTTGTAAACATTCGCTGTATGTGGTTACTACATAAAAGCTTAAAAGCTTTGCAAGAGCTCAAGGTAAAAACTGGTAAGCTAGAGCTTAGGTTATTTCAAGCTCATTATTATGGTTGAGCTTGATAAAAGATTGTCTTTAGCGTATTTTGTACGTTGGTAGATAAATATTAGTTTTGATGAGCATTCGTGTCAGTAGTGGAATATAGTTCTGAGGCGATTTGACAGATATACTGAATTTCTCCACTGCGTTTACTCTTTTGGAAGAGTTTAGTTATACTAAACCTAAAATCACTGATGGAAGAACATGGTTAGCTGTTGCTTAACTGGTAGTGATTGTTTTGCTTTGTGGTCTGTCTTGAAGACAAGTACTTGTCACACATCTTTTTGGCTTTTAGTATGTGCTAAGATTTAGATAGTAGGAAAGTATTTGGAAATGCTATATGGTTAAACAATGTAAAGTTTGAACTTGAAGTATATATTACCCCTTAGTTTGTGCTTGATGTGCTTATTTTATGTCATGTGTTACATTGCTTAAATCGGTACAAATTGCACAAAATTGAGACAACTGATGGTTCTTGTCTTAGCTTTCCAGGTTTACTATGATTGTATCATCATCAGTTTCACATTTTATATTCTGTAACTTATAGATTACACTTTATTTACTTGGTGAATAAATCTATGTATATGCTAGCACTGCTGACTATTGGAAGATATTTTCACTTTATATTATCACCATCAATTGTAGCTTGTTCAAAATAATATGTACTTCGTTTTAACTGCCCAAAAAGGGAGCAATTTATGCCTTTCATTAACACATTACCTGTTTTATAGTGCCGGCAGAAGACCTATGCTGAATACGTTAGCTGCAAGAATAAGGCAAAGGCTAAGCCATGCCCCATTAAATATTGTGTGACATGCCTACTGAACAGGTTAGCTTTGATGTGTTGTGTTAATTCTTCCATATGAGTAGACATCAGTGTTAATAGTTGTCATTGTTGATGCGTATGCACTGTCTTGAATTAGGTATGGGGAAAAAGCTGAAGAGGTTTCATTGTTAGACCAATGGGATTGTCCTAAGTGTAAAGATGTCTGCAATTGCAGCATTTGCATGTAAGTATATGATATAGGCTCNGAGTTGAAGTTACGAAAGATGACACTGCGATCACCAACAAGGCCCTAGAGAAGAAACCAAAGAAACTGAAATCGAAAGCGTCAAAAGAGACTATTGGAGGAAATGTGAATAATGTTGAACTTTCAAAGACTAATAGTGTTCCACAACCACAAAAGAAGCGAGAAGGAGCTGAAGTTACGAAAGACGACACTGGGGTCAGCGACAAGGCCCTAAATAAGAAGAAACCAAAGAAACTGAAATCGAAAAGTTCAAAAGAGACTATTGGAGGAAATGTGGATAATGTTGAACTTTCAAATGTTAATAGTGTTCCACAACCACAAAAGAAGCAAGAAGGAGTTGAAGTTACGAAAGATGACACTGCGATCACCAACAAGGCCCTAGAGAAGAAACCAAAGAAACTGAAATCGAAAGCGTCAAAAGAGACTATTGGAGGAAATGTGAATAATGTTGAACTTTCAAAGACTAATAGTGTTCCACAACCACAAAAGAAGCGAGAAGGAGCTGAAGTTACGAAAGACGACACTGGGGTCAGCGACAAGGCCCTAAATAAGAAGAAACCAAAGAAACTGAAATCGAAAAGTTCAAAAGAGACTATTGGAGGAAATGTGGATAATGTTGAACTTTCAAATGTTAATAGTGTTCCACAACCACAAAAGAAGCAAGAAGGAGTTGAAGTTACGAAAGATGACACTGCGATCACCAACAAGGCCCTAGAGAAGAAACCAAAGAAACTGAAATCGAAAGCGTCAAAAGAGACTATTGGAGGAAATGTGAATAATGTTGAACTTTCAAAGACTAATAGTGTTCCACAACCACAAAAGAAGCGAGAAGGAGCTGAAGTTACGAAAGACGACACTGGGGTCAGCGACAAGGCCCTAAACGAGAAGAAACCAAAGAAACTGAAATCGAAAGCGTCAAAAGAGACTATTGAAGGAAATGTGAATAATGTTGAACTTTCAAAGGTTAATGAAGTTAAGGAAAATACTACCAGTCATGAACAAGATGCAAACCAACATTTGAAGCATAGTCAACCTAAAAAAGTCAAAAAGAATGATATAGACTTGCTCGAGTCTATTGTTCCTTTGCCAACAGGAAGTGATTTGGTAACTATAGCTGGGGTTGATCTCTCAAAAGAAGATGCTGGTAATGCATTGCAATTGTTAGAATTCTGTTCTACTTTTGGAAAGGTAATACTAACATCATATGTTCAGCTGATTCCGTTTTATATGAAATTATTGTGTCTTTTATATATATAGTTAACTATTATGATTCCCAATTTTCAGATTCTAAATGTGAAAAAAGGACAGGCAGAAGCAGTTTTGAGAGACCTATTCAAGGGTCGAAGTACACGCCGTGGGAAATGTACTTCAGTAATCCAGTTTTATATTCAGTTGCTGTCGGTTATACAAGAGGAATCAGACTCTGAATCTGAATCAGAGTATGTCCTATTGCTATCACCTAATCAGTAGAGTAGTGCAGTATTTACATCCTGATTTGTATTCGTATAAATGTATCATCTTTCAGGTCCTTGGAATTAGATCCTGCTAAAGGCAATAATTCATGGTTGAAAGTCCTAAAAAATTGCATTTCTAAATCTCAATTAAAGCATTTGGACTGTGTAGACACAACGGCTAGAGGATATGATAATTTAGACTCGTCGACTAAACTTGGACTCTTGATTTTCCTTTGTGATGAAGTTCTTGGAACTGAGTAAGTTTACTACACACTTTAAAATTTTTATTGTGTATAGTAACTTGGTGGAAAATTGATAATAAAGATTGTATTCTTAAGTCCCTACTTTCAAAGCATAGCTATAAAGTTGTGGACTTAAATTTTAATTTAACGGCTCTTTTCAGCATGATTAAATTCATGAACTTTCTTTAAATTAACAGGGTCTTTTTGGCATACTTATGTATCTATATCCTATGAAGATGATTTTTCTATTAGTTACAAAAATCCAGGGGTTTAATCATGCAAAAATAGTCCTATACTTGTCGGTTCATTGAAAGTCCATAGGGTTTTTCTGACAATTGCTTAACCTATTTTATTAGAATAATAATACTTGGAAAATTTTAAACAGAAAAGTACGAAGCTGGATTGATGATGAGAATACTAAGTTTGCTGAAAAGAAAAAAGAAGCAAGGGAAAAACTTTGTGCTGCAAAAAATAAGGTATGAGTGGCTGTGTACATTTGTTTGTTCAAAAGATGTCAACTCATTTTGGTTTGATCATTTGATGTGTTATGTTTTTGAATTTACAGGAGAAAACTTTGAAGCAGAAAATGCAGGACGAAATTGCCAAAGCAATTATTGCAAATGAGGGTGTTCCTATGACTATAAAGGAACATGATTCAGTTGTATCCAAGATCAAGAAGAAGGCAGCAGAAGCACATGCTGAGATGCTTGAATGTCAAAAAATGGGTCCTCAAGGTAGGTCTGAGAGATTATACAAATATAATCTATTCGTCCAATAAAATGATCTATTTAGGCGGTTCAATACTTGGGTCGATTTATAATCGATTTTCATAGATTCATTTTAATCCAGATAAAGAAGCTTTAGTTCAAGGGCTTATGTCAAGAAATAACAAGCTACTTTTACTTTTGCTCCATTGTAGTCATTGTACATTATAATACATCAATGACTACATGGGCCGAATAAGGTAAAATGATCAAAAGGAAACATACATGAAAGGAAGTTGCTATGTTACAGCATAAGACCTTATTCAATCTTTATACTCACTACAGTTTTATCTCACGTAAAAGTTTCTTCTTTGTTTAGTTGGTCAAATTAAGTCATAATGATGAATTACTCATGAGCTCTATTAAGCTTGTTCACTATCTTCATCAATTCTAAAAATTCAAAATATTGGGTGATGATATAAAGTTAGAGCTGCTCAATATAACCAGTTTCTGACAAATGCCCTAATTGTTTTGCGTAGATAAAGAAAAGCCTGATGCTGTGAGAATAGTTCCAGCTTTCAAAGACGACAAAGGACATATGTACTGGAGATTGAAAGGGTGCTCTGACAATCCCGGTATTCTTCTTCAAGGTGAGGTTTAGATGTAGTTTGTTAAGACTATGGTTGCCTGTAGTTATGTAATGCCATTACTTATAATTACTTCGCCACATATAGACATCGGAACAGGTGATCATATGGTTGGAGCAGCCGACAAATGGTTTGGATTCGACGATGAACAGATAAAAGTGATTGAAAGACATTTTAATATCTTAAGGTAACCCTTGCTCTTTGGTTTAAAGTATTGTGCTATATATCGCCCAGTGGAGGTTAAGCTCATATACTATCAATGACCTATTCAGTAATTAACTAATTATCATCTTTTACGCAAGTTCATGAACAAGTAATGANTACAAATGGCCAAATGCAGTAAGATTTGCATAAATAATGATTTAGAAAACCTGTTTATACATATTTTGGGAAGTAATGAGCAAACTTGACCCATTAATGTTGTTTAAAATACTTATACTTTAACCTAAAATTGTTAAAGATACAACAGGACCAAATATCACATGGCGGATAGTTTATGTTAACCTTGAGAAATGTTTGATTGTTGACCATGAATGATTCGAAGTTAATAATAAAATGTTATGATCCATTTTGATAGCAGGAAATTTAGCTGATAGCTCAAGAAAAAACTAAAATTAGTGATTGGCATTGTAATCTGTAATCTTAACCCGTATAGATGATGTTCCATTTTTTGGTAGTTGCTAACCATTCTTGTGGTTTTATCGTGCAGATTGCGATTTAAGAAATACTACAAAAACCTAGGGGTGTGCGCGGTGTAAAATGGTTGTCTATTTGAATGTTGTTAGGTTAACACTATTGTTTTATTCAGAACCTGCAAGCCATAACTTATGTCTTTTATGGCCCCATTTAAATGTTGTTGCAATGTTACATTATGTTATGTCATAGTGACTTTAGTGAGCTTGTTGTGTTCCCAGTGACCTGTGTGTTATGCATGTAAAGGTCATGGAATACATTTCAGATCATCTATTTGAGTTTACAAACCTTTTGCAACCTATATAGAGCCATGATTATTTCAAAGCATGTTTTTAGTTTTTTCATTTAAGGTCATGATCATTTCAAGATCATGTGTTTGTACATTTAAGATGCTGTAATTTGATTCTTAACTAGAGAAAAAGTTTTTCCGCGCTAAAATCAGTGTAACCGATTTGGCTCAAGTCAAATGATGTCGTCGATATGGCATTTGGGTTTCGCCAAAGAGCCTATATTATGGTAAATGGCATGAGATAATACAGTACTTATATTCAGTTTATGGCATGGGGTGACGCCACTAAGAATAATCACATCAATGATATCATACAAATACAATTCTACATACACATGTTTGTGTCATCAATTCCGATATGCATATCAACTCCCAAAATAAAAACTCGTTTTTTACTTGAGAATCAACATTAACAATCTTTATTGTTAATGCCAAATTGCCACCAAAACAACACACGTCTCATCTCACCAACACATTACCCTTGTTTTTTACTTTCAACAGCCCACCAACTGTCAAAAAAAATGGGTTTACTAAAATCTTTGACAACTGACACCTCATCATCTGCTTAGTGGTAACCCTTCTTTCAAAATAATGGGTTTATCCATGATTCTAGTCAATGGGTTGAAACTTGAAAACATGATTCTTCAAAAAAGGAGAAGGGTAAAAATGTCATGTTCTAATAAATGGGAAAGTTTAAGAAGCACTTGGAAAAGACCGACTTACCCTTTTTTACTAGAGTACTATTCATTTCAAAAACTTTGTAAAATTGATATATAGGGTAGATTAATGATCAAGAGTCGCAATTAAATTTCACCGTTTACTGTAGAACGTAGCTAAATCTATATTACAGTATATTTTCACATGAAATTGTGACGCATTGTGGTTGAGGCGGTTTCCAAGTTACACAACACACAAACATTTACTAAACATACCCTTTATCTAAGGCTTATTAGCTATAGTATCTAAGGCTTATTAGCTATATTATATACACAGTAAAAATAATATATACAGTAAAAATAATTTCAATGAAGTGGTTGGTAAACTTAAATTTAAGCTNCTTATCGCCTCTATCATAGAGCTGATAAAACTCCGCAAGTGTAGACTTAATCTCTGCCAACTGCGATAATTGCACACGAAAATTCCTTACATGGACTACATTTGCACTTTCAAAGTTTTAGAAACTAGACTGACAACGTAGCTAAATCACGAGGACGAATTTTGCAATTTGCTCGAGGTTAATTTTTAAGAACTTTATAAGTATTTCTTTTCACCTTTTTATCCTAAGATAATCCAAACACTCTCATCATAACTTATTGGGCAAATTGCACCATAATGTAGTGATATTTGCTGAAATTGCCTTGCCATTGTATGTAGCAGACTTTAAATTTTACTTTTTGATGTATTAAACTTTTTGATGTATTATACGTGATGAACTTCAAAATTTACCTTTTGATGTATTAAACTTTATAGATTAAGCTATTGTGGGTACCCGATAACTGTTACAAGATAAATGCTATAATAATTTATGCCGCATCACGTATACTAATTTTAGCGAAAAAAATTAGTAACTTCATCTGCTGACTATCATGTCTAATTTGTATGTATATGTTTTTTCTTTATTCTTTGGAGTGCATGTTTGAATAAAAGCGGGTGAACATATGTGTCTAAGTATTTTCAGTTTAAGTGATAGACAAAAAATGAAAGCGAGAAAAAGGGATGAATGAAGATGACTAACCAGAAATTAGGTAGAATAAACTGAAGTTAGGTCAACTAATTATTAAAAAACCTACTTAGTTTGTATTTTGTTTCATAGAGAAAATCTATATGTATGTCATTTTTTATACATGTGAAACGTCATTTGATAAATGATGTTCTTAAATAAAAACTAAAATAGCAGTAAATTACAAGTTTAATTCATAAAAATAAATTTTAAAGTTCACCGCATACAATTAGGGATGTAAAAAAAACCCGATCTTGCCCGAATCCGATTAAGTATATTCGGTTTGAGTTACTTGGGCCAAAAAATTATTCGTGTTATTCGAGTCAACCCGAGTACCAAATAGAATCGGGTATCGGGTTGAATATGTTTGGCTAACTCGGGTTCGGGTTGCCCGTTTGACCCCAATAAGTTTATATATTTTTTATTTTTTATATAATTTTTTATAAATTATTTATCTAAATTATAACAAATAGACAATTTTATGACCATTTTACTTATATTTGGGTTGACGCGAACCCGAATTGACCCGATCCGAATGACTTGAACTGAGTTCAAATAGGGTCGGGTGCAGATATGGTATTTTTAGACTAGACCCGATTTTAACCCGACAAAACCGACCCGATTAACACGCCTACATACATCAAATTACAAGTTTAATACATCAAAAAGTAAATTTTAATGATCGCTACATACAATAGCAATTTCAATTTCAGCAAAGTCTAGGGTGCAATTTGCCTTAACTTATTCATCATAAACACACTTTTCAACCCGAAGCTTAAGCAGAAAAAGGACAAACATCCGGTTCAAATTCCACTTAGTTCCCTCCAAAACCATCGGGTTTATACACAACTCGTCACATCTTCATCGATAAATGTAACAGATCTAAAAAAAAGCTACAGTGAACAACAATAATAACATGAAGAAGAATAATACTAATAAGATGAGTGAAAACGAAATTAACCACCCCGAGATGGAATCGAGTTCCAAGAACGGAGTCCCTTGCCATCAAGTATTTTTCTATTTCTCATTTTCTATCCATTTATTACTTTTTATTGTTTTTTTTTCTTTTCATATGCTATTTCGTTATTTCTTACTGTGATTAGTGATATTGTTTTTCGGGATGGAGTGTTTAATATTATTTTTCTGTCTGGCTTATATTAATGATGTTTTTCTTATTTACATATCCTTTGTTTCGGCTTATATAGCCGGCTTATGGCTTATTTGGTTTTGGGCTTATGATTCATAAGCTAACTTTTTGTGGCTTATTTTGAATCATTTCGGCTTATATATGTTCATTATGACATAATAAACTTATATAAGGTGAAAACTTTAAATAAGTCGCAAAAAGTGAGCTTATGAAATATAAGCCCAAAACCAAATAAGCCATAAGCCGAAATAAACACCCCCGCCTTTTTCATACCACCGACTTTTTTTACCTGCTTTCTTTTGGTATAGGCCATCACTTCAACTATATTCCATATTACCATCGACCTTTTTACATCGGAACACACACCTTTTATGGGCTTTCTTTTGGTAAAAGCACACATATTGGAAGATTAAGCAGTTTGTAGTATCACCATCAATTGTAGCTTATTCATTTTAATATGTATATCAGTATATATTTTTAACTGCACCCAAAGGTTGAAATTTATGCCCTTTATTAATTAACACATTATTTGTTTCAAAGTGCCGACATAAGACCTATGGTGTATATGCTAGCTGCACGAATCAGTCAAAGACTAAGCCCTGCCTCCTCAAGTACTGCGACACATGCCTACTCAACAGGTTAGTTTTGAATGTGTTATTTTAATGCTTCTATAGAAGTATAAAGTCATGTTATTACTTTATTAGTCTCTATTGTTGATGCATATGCCGTGTCTTGAATTAGGTATGGGGAAAAAGCTGAAGAGGTGACATTGTTGGACCAATGGGATTGTCCCAGGTGTAGAGGTGTTTGCAATTGCAGCACTTGTATGTAAGTATATGAAACCATAGTTTATATTGTACATTTGTACGTTATCATTNCAGTTTGCAGTATTACCATCAATTTTAGCTTTTTCATTGTAATATGTATTTGTTCATTAACTGCCCCAAAAGGTTGAAATTTATGCCCTCTATTGATTAACGCATTATTTGTTTCAAAGTGCCGACATAAGACCTATGGTGTATATGCTAGCTGCACGAATCAGTCAAAGACTAAGCCCTGCCTCCTCAAGTACTGCGACACATGCCTACTCAACAGGTTAGTTTTGGTGTGTTGTTTTAATGCTTCTATAGAAGTATAAAGTCATGTTATTACTTTATTAGTCTCTATTGTTGATGCATATGCCGTGTCTTGAATTAGGTATGGGGAAAAAGCTGAAGACGTGACATTGTTGGACCAATGGGATTGTCCCAGGTGTAGAGGTGTTTGCAATTGCAGCACTTGTATGTAAGTATATGAAACCATACTTTATATTGTACATATCAGTTTTGACTTATCTTGTGGTTAGGATGGAATCTGAGATCGTATTATAATCACAGGAAGAAACGGGGTCATCAGCCCACTGGTATTGTTAAGGCAAAGGCAGGTGGATTTACTTCTGTCTCTGATATGATTCATGTAAATGGTGCCGAAAACGTTTCTAATTACAAGAGGGTCAAAGAAACACGCGCTTCATCAAGAAAGCAAGGTGCTTCAACTGAGGTGTGTTTTTTCTTCTTCTTCTTCTTCTTTTTTTATATATATATATATATATATATATATATATATATATATATATATATATATATATATATATATATATATATATATATATATATATATATATATATATTCATTTGTAAATATATGGAGGTACAAGCAGGTTGGATGGGTTTAAAAAACCATAGTATCACAAATGATTATGAAAATGAAGTTTCTCCGGTTAATTACTAATAAAATGATTTAGAGGGTAACCAACACGGGTGACATAGTGGTAGACTTCTGATGTCCTCACTAGAGGTCTCAGGTTCAAACCTCACCACATAAACATCTTGGGGGTGGCAGGGATAGGGTTCGGAAATGGTCATGGGGATACCCCGGTTAGGCCGTGTACGTCTTAGTCAAAGACTCGCCCTCGCGGGTAACTTGAACAAGTGAGCTTTGACCAACTTCCTTTTAGATATTTACAATTCAGCGTCTAATATATATGTATTCCAAAGTTTTCACTGACTGTTTGCATTATCAATAATAAATAGGGAAACGTGATTACCTCACCAAAGAAGCCGGGTAAGGAAAATCTGCTTGATGGAAAGACAGATTCAAATGCAGATCCTTCGCTTTCAGTTCCATCTCCTGTTAAGGAAAACCCAACGAAAAAGAAGCGTAAAGGAGTTGAAGTTATGCAAGATGACACTGGGGTGAGCGACAAGGCTCTAAATGAGAAGAAACCCAAGAAATCAAAATTAAAAGCGTCAAAAGATATTGTTGGAGGAAATGCGAATGATGGCGAAGCTGAAGAAAATACAACCCAACATTTGGAGGGTAATCACTCATTTGAGTCTGTTAGTTCTTTGCCAACAGGAAGTGAGTTGGTAACTATTGCTGGAGTTGACCTCCCAAAAGAAGATGCTGGCAATGCATTGCAATTGTTAGAATTCTGCTATACTTTTGGAAAGGTAGATTTAACAATTTTTAGATTATCAAAAAATTGAGTGTTTTTTACTATACTCATCTGTTTTAATTCCCAATTTTCAGATTGTGGATGTGAAGATAGGGCATGCGGAAGCAGCTTTGAAAGACTTAATAAAAGGTCGAAGTGCACGCCGTGGGAAATTTACTTCACTTGTTCAGCTTCATATTCAGTTGCTATCGGTTATTCAAGAGGAATCAGGGTCTGAGCCTGAATTAGAGTATGTACTTCATTGCTACTTATCAATCGGTAAAGTAGCGTAATTATCTATACCATGATTTTTATTCTTATAAATCCATCATTTTTCAGATCCTCAGAATCAGATCCAAGTGACAATGATTCATGGTTGAAAGTCCTGAAAAATTGCATCTCTAACTCTCAACTGAAGCATTTGGACAGTATAGACACAAC